>CATIWF010165120.1:0-69120 GCA_949630135.1 Balakata baccata
CACGCAATTAGCTATTTAAATGGTCTTGATGGCCATTAACTCTAACAACTCTTCATTTTCTCCTCTCTTCAATATTTTGATCTATGAATATGATTTTTTTGGATTTAAAAGACTTTAAAAGACAAAAAATAAATAAGAAAAAAATTTTGGGAGAAGAAAAATTTTGGAGACAACAAGAAAAATTAAATAGTTTAATTTTTTCTCTCAAAGGAACATACTCATTGCTAGCACTTTGAGGTGTGTTTAAACCATTTCCCTAATGGTTTTATCATCTCATTTTCGTGTGGATATTGTTAGAAACAATCTGAAATTTGATTGTTGTATTTTGCTACAACCTAGCAATATGAGAAGTTGATGAAAAATTAAGAAATTATAAAGATATAATTTATGAATTTTTCTTTATTAAATTATTTTTAATTGGAACAAGTAGAATCCTTTAATTTGGATTTGGATATTTTTTTCTACTTCTATTTTGTGTATGAGATACATGTTCAAAACACATAAAAAACAGCATCAAATTAAATCAGAATTTAAGCATTTCAAAAATTAAATAAAAAAATGCTCTGTTTCACAATCTGGCAAACCAATTTATACTTTGAGCATTATTATCCATTTTTGCAATTGCAAAGAGTAGTTCCACCACATTAATAAAATTTTAACTATTTTTTGAGAGAAATTTTTATATAGATTAAGTCTATCATATTATCCGTAAATTAATCCAATCATACAATAATCTGCATTTAATTGTTTTATTTTTATTAGTTGATGTGAAAATAAAAATAAAATAATTAAATACATGTTATTGTATGATTGACTTGATATAATAGAATCGGTCTACCTAAGTATTTCTCCACTTTCAAATACATTATATACCTGCCATTAACATTAATTTCAATTTATAAACCTAGTTAATATTTTAATATGTTATATTCACTATTAATAATTAAAATATAGATAATTATATTTTTAAAGTTATTTAAAATTAATTAATACTAATTATATATTAATTATATTAATAAATATAATAATATTTTTCTTTAATATTTAATTTTAATAATTATTTTAAATTATTTAAGTTAATATTATGTTAGTTTTATAACCTTAATTAATTATATATTAATTATATTAATCAATAATATATTATTTATTTTATTTAATTTTATTATTAAATAATACAAATGAGACTCTATAATTTTTTTTTTTTTTCATAAATTGTCTCTCTCATATTTTACTACTTACAAGCTTGCAAATTACTCACTAAGTCTCTTTGCAATTCTCTTTTGCAAGGATGAAATTCTCTTAGACAATTTGCAGAGGACTGACACCATGCTTGCGATTCTTCTCACATATCAGTATGCTTTCACCATTACAAGAAATCCCGCACCCCTCATTTTGGTGATTATAGAAAAAGTACATGTAAAACATACACACACTAATCACTAAGGCCATTCCATACATAGGCACAACCACAACCATACTCATAAAGGTTGAAAATGCGTATCCAAACCCAAATAATATAGCCGATGTTAAGCTACATATAGTGATTTTCAAGAATAGTTTCTTGGGCCATGATGATTCTTGATCACTAGAAGGCAATTGATTATAAGTGGTGAAGCAGTAATCAAGTGTAAGATAGCCCAAGTACACAAAAAGTACAAAGGCCGCCATGGGCGTGTCATTGTTGATATATGCGCGGTAGATTGTGGTTATAGTGTTCAATGTGAGGTAAGAATAGGTGAACAAGTAGGCAAAATTGGAGCTTCTACGGTCGATGATGGATGGGTTGCCGGAATTAGATATTGGGCATTCACAGTCAACTTGTTTTGACGGCATTTCTGGAAATGTTGGTGGTGGCGGCGACGACGCTGTCTTGGCGGTGGGATGGAGGACTTACAATTGAGGCAACTTACTTGGGAGACAACAAATGCGCCTTGATTCTTATATAATATAAGAGGGTATTGATAATTCCAGGAAAGTACATAGAAAGTAACAATATATCGCCAACCAAATTGCAATTAAAACGAGTGAATTTCACCGATGGTTGTCCAATTATATAACTCGTAACAATTTAGTATCTAAAAAATTATTTATAACACAAATGTACCTTAATTATCTAACCGGTAACAACTCGATACCTGAAAGATTATTGTAATACAAAAATACCTCAATTTTTATTTTGTAACACAAAAATATCTCAACTTTTATTTTGTAACTAAATAGTATTTTCGTATTTAAATGTTAGTCTCCCTAATATAAGTGTGACATAAAATATCCACATCAAATAAATTTTAATAAAAATAAAATTAGATGTAATATTCACATCAAATAAATTTCAATTTTATTGATTATGTATTACAACTAATTTTATTTTTATTAAAATTTATCTAGACATTTCATATTATACTTCAGTTAAAGAGACAAAGGGGTGTTTGAGAGTGCTATTAAGTGCTCCAAAAGTAAATTTTGAATTTTTTTAATTTAATTGACTATTTTTTTTATGAATTATTTTTTTTAAATATACTTCTGGAAAAAAAATATCTATTTATCTGTCAAAAAAATAAAAAATACAAATTTTTTTTTCCAAAAAACGTTTTTTCCAAACACAATGCTAAATGAACCTTAATAATTGAAGACATTAGTACTATTTAGGTACAAAATAAAAGTTGAGGTACTTTTGTGTTACAAATAATTTTTAAAGTACCGAATTGTTACAATTTACATAATTGTGGTACTTTTGTGTTACAAATAATCTTCCAAGTACCGAGTTGTTACGAATTAGATAATTGAGATAGTTTTGTATTACAAATAATTTTTTAGATACCGAATCGTTACAAATTATATAATTAGAGGGTCGTGAGTAAAATTTACCCGATGAAAAGATAACACGTTTCAGCTTCCAGCTTCCTCTCTTCTTCCATTCACATGCCAAGAAAGTTGCTGTTTTAATGCTCTTTTTGCAGGTGAACCTGCTTGGGACTTTCCTTGATATTTGATAGAGAAGGTGGCCCGCAAGATTTTTCTTTTTTCTTTTTTCAACTGAAGAAGACTTGAGAAGTCTAAAGTAATTTACGGGTGATTAGGATTTACTGTAGACGGTCTAAAAGTAGGTGTTTACTTTTTTAATTTAATTAACTATTTTTTAAAATTTTTTTATAAATTATTTTTTCAAAACTATTTTTAGAAAAAAAATATTTATTTACTTAATTCTATTAAAAAAACAGTTTTCAAAATTTAAAAATGTTAAAAATATAAAATTTTTTTAGAAAAAAGTTTACCCAAATATAATGTCAAACATGTCCTTAATAGTTATATATATATATATGGGAATAGAGAGATAGACTAAATACCGAAAAATCAATTTGATTGTATTAGTTATATAGGTTAATTTAATCATTTAATAATATAATTTATTAGTGAATGGTATAATCGAACTTTAAATTAGAACTATATAACTATATTTTATATATTGCATTAGTTATTTGAGTTAATTTTGTTATTTAATAATTTAATTTATTAGTAGATATTATCAATAATTTATTAATTAGAAGTTTAATTCTATTAAAATTAAATAACTATAGTTTATATAATAAAGAAAATAAATAACTAACAAAAAAGTTATTCGATTGAGTTTTTAAATACTATCAATTTGATGCTAGCTATTATAAGTATTAAATTAATTTAAAATAGATTATTTAAGAATAATTAAATAAAATTAATAACTTAAAATTAGTTGATCATATTATATATATATAAGTGGGAATAGATGAAAAATACAAATTTATCATAAAATAAATTTAATTGTATTAATTAATTGAATTAATTTTATTATTTAATATGTTAATTTATTAAAAAATAATATTAATAAAAGATTTTTCTTTTTTCAACCGAAGAAGACTTGAGAAGTCTAACGTAATTTGCGGGTGATTAGGATTAATGTTCACCCTATAAAAGTATATATTTAATTTTTTTTATTTAATTGATTATTTTTTTTAATTTTTTATAGATTAATTTTTTAAAACTGCGTTTAGAAAAAATATTTAATTATCTGTGTTAAAAACAGTTTTTTAAAATAAAAAAAAAGTTAAAAATATAAAATTTTTTTGAGAAAATAATTTTTTTTTTCAAATATAATATGCTTTTAAAAGTCTTGCAATATATATATATATATATATGAGCCCTTGAACCGGCATGTGATGCCTTTCTTTTTTCTTATTTTATTTGATTTTTAGTGAATTTCAATAAGTTAATTTTCATAGTGTACGGCCTTTTCTGTTTTTTTTAAAGAAAAATAATTTATTTACTTCAAACTACCTGATAGAAATATATAATGACCTCAAAGAAGAGATTGGTAATCAAACAATTTAAGGAAGAAGAATTAGAGCAGAGAAGAGAAGAGAAAAATTTCGAAAACAATACCGAGAGTTGAGAGAAAAGCAATTTGAAAGGGATTCATGTTGTATTGCTCATTCAATGCATGATTCATTCGGTTACAACTATTTGTATACATAGATAATTCTCAAAATAAATTGACATAGGTTACGCCAATAGAATACTGCTACTGTTCCAACTCAGAATCCTTCTAGAATTTTATTCTCTAACTACCACGTTCTTACGCCAGCTACTTTGCTATTCTGCCATTCTTGCAGAAGTTTCCTTCACGAGTTACCTCATCTTCTAACTTCTTGGACTTTATGTTGCCTTCCATTTGGGCCTCTATTATTGACTGCTCTGCCAGCCCAATCTTCACTTCATGTCCCATAATCTGCTTGTAATCCTCAAATCTCGATCCATCGCCACCATTCAAGCCCATGACAATACTGTCCCCTTTAAAACCCACCTTGTCCCTTAGGTGTAATGCTGGAAACTGAGCTTGGATGAAAGTCTCAACTTCCAAGGTGGTCTTGTCTGGTTGGAGGTTTACCTATTGCATCTTAAGCTGATCCACCTCTTGTCCTTTTCTTAGTATTGTCCGACCGTCCAAGATATAGCTAACAGCTCAATTTTGGGGACTCTATCAGAGGTGCAGTCTCGTAGTGCAGGCATAACCTTGTGGTCTCGTACAGCTTTCTTCAGCAGAGACACGTGAAACACATCATGGATAGCAGAGGTAGGTGGAAGTAGTAGCTGGAAAGCTGCGGGTCCCGCTATAGCTGTGATTTCAAATGGCCTACAGTACTTAGCTGATAATTTCAAATTTTTTCTTACTGCTAGGGACTGCTCACGATAGGGTTAAGCTTTAGATAGACCTTATCACCTACTCCAAAGGTCCTTTTCGTCGTCTACTTGTCAGCTTCTGTTTAATTCGGTTTTGGGCTTGCAAAAGTTTGCTCTTTGAGAAGAGTGGTCATTTGTTGTCTCTCTTGCAAAAAATTCGTACCCGTAGAGAGCTTGGAAAGGAGACATTTGCAAGCTAGTGCGGTAGTTGCTATTATACTACTATTTGGCCAAGCTAATCCAACGTGCCTAAGTTTTTGGCTTGTGGAAGCACATGCATCTTAGATAGGTCTCAATACATCTGTTGACTCTTTTTGGTTTGACCATCAGTTTGGGGATGATAGGCGGTGGAGAAACACAGCTTAGTCTTTAGCAGTTTGAAGAGCTCTTGCCAAAACAAGCTGGTAAAGATTTTGTCTCTATCAGAGACTATGGTAATGGGCGGGCCATGGAGCTTAAAGACAGAATCCAAGAAGACTTGGGCTATGGAAGCTGCAATAAAAGGGTGTTGCAGAGGAATGAAATAAGCATATTTTGAATCTATCCACCACCACAAGTATGGGAACTTTTTTCTCATACTTTGGAAGCTTCTTTATGAAATCCATGGAGATATAGGACCAGGCAGAGGAAGGAATAAGGTGTGGTTGTAGGAGACCTGGATAAGCCACTTGTTCTGCTTTGCACATTTGACAGACCTCATAGGTCGAAACCCATTGCTGCACTTCTGATTTCATATGGGGCCAATAGAAGAGAGTGGAAAGCCTCTAGTATGTTCCCGCAATACCTGAATGTCCCCCTATTTCTGAATTGTGAGCCGTACAAAGCAAGTTCTCCTTGAGCTCAGTGGAACCTCCTACATAAATTCTATTCTTATAGTGTAAAAGGCCTTCTCGCAGACTGAAGTTAGGAAGAGCTACTGGAGCGATCATCAATGTTGCCAATTTTTGTTTAACAAAGTCATCCCCTTCATAGCTGTAGAGAACTTCCATAATCCATAATGAAGTTACAGTTGTAATGACATTGAACTCCTCATTTTGTAGATGATCCCCTTCATAGCTATAGCCTTCTGTTCTAGAGAGGGCATCGGCTACAACATTTTCAAACCCTTTTTTGTAGATGATCCTATATTTGAGACCCAGCAGTTTAGTAACTCCTCTATGTTGAATGTAATTGTGGAGCTTTTGTGATAGCAAATGTTTAATTGACTCATGATATATTTCAATCAAGAACTCTACATGATCAAGTAATGTCGTGTAATACCTAATTGTAATATATGAATAAATTACATATGAATGCTATTTTGGTAATAAAAAATAATAATTTAAAATATATGTATAGATGTCAAATGATGAGAATATGAGAGGCATATTGAAAGGTTAAGAAGATATATTTAAGGTATATGAGGGGTATATGATTAGTTTTGTGTCATAGGCTTTGAAAGGAATTGAAAGAAAGTAGAAAAGTTCGAAAAATATGATTCATGACCATGAAATGACTTTTGTTTATGGCTATGAAAGAGCTTTGTTTATGGTCGTGAAAAGGTTTTGTTTATAATCGTGAAAGATTTGTTCGTGGCCATGAAGGTCGTCTTTTGAGTTTTTTATTTAGAATTGTTCACGTTAAACCCAAAAAGTGTCATGACCTTGAACCTGGCCATGAAGGGAATTGCTATAAATAGTCCAAACTTTGTTTATTTCTTTTAAATCCAAACCAAAAAGCTCTAAAATCCTATAAATGCCCCAAATTTCTGAGAACTCACTTCTCTCATGATTTTGATGAGTTTTAAACTCTTAAAACATAAGATTTACTACTCAAGAACAAGATTTGCAAATGAATTTAGGAGATTTATTAAGGAAAAAGATAAAGTTGGTGAGAGAAAGTATGGAAGTTGAGGAAGCTAAGATTTTCCATCAAATCAATCTTGATTTCTTTCTTATTTGGATAAGATTTCATGTTTCAACTCTTATTTTAGCAGGCTTGTGGTTAATTGATATGATTTACTTGAATTGAGAAGAAATCCATTTGTAACTGGGTAAGTTTGATATGGAACCTTGAGGATTATTTAGGGAAAACACTTCTTAAGGTTAGATTGAGTTGACTTACATGTTATTAGATGAATTTAAGTAAGAAAGAACATAGCTTAATGGTTTTTGAGTTAGGATTTGGAGTACATGGCTATATATATATATATATATATATTGATGTATAGCTTGAGTTAATGAGACATAATTGTGATTATGTATAGTAGATGCCTTTGGAAGGTAGAACTAACCACTAAGGGGACTAGGCAAGCTTAACGCTTGAATTTTGAATTGGCTTCATAAAAGGTAAATACACATATGCATTCTAATTTGCTAAAATGAAATAATATGATATTAGTGATATGAAATTTGTGATAGATGACATGTTAATTAGAAATAATTGAAACATATAATGAAAAAGAAGATATTTAGTAAATTAATCATAATTGCGGGTCATTAATGATATGAGAAAGTAGAAGCTAAAGATAAAGTGAAAATAAAAGTATGACTTACTTGTATTTAATGTATCCAAAAACCCGTAATGTGAAATATATGACTATAGACACCATTGCTAAGTAAATTAGTCATGGTGGATATGATGGATGGTAATTATAATTAATTGGTAAATGAGAAATGATAATTATGAAAAAATAAAAGTGATTATAAGCTCATTTAAGTTAATCAACTTTTAGTTCATTTACCTGCATAAATAATACATAAGGGATCACAAAGATAGATGAGGAATTTTCCTAAGCCTCTAGGGAAGCAATATTGATACATAATGTATAACAAGGAAATGAATAAAATACTTGAGATATTCATATAATAAGAATGTTTGTCAATTGGTAAAGAGTTAGGTTACTTAAGGGCTAAAATGACTTATTAAGTAACATTAATAAATAATAAATGACATTGAGAATAAATGATAGAATAATAAATTAAATATGGTTGATGAAAATATGTTTGAATGGGGCTTCATAAGTAATGACTTATGAAACTTATATGATGAGTATATGTCTAAGGAATAATTAAATATGACCAAGTATTCTAGGTTCCACAGTTATCAATAATAAGGTATCTAAATGAAATAAAGAGGTAACGAAACTTGTATTTATGTATGAGATCGTTGGAAATGATGATTTTATACGTGTGATGTTCTATCTATTGACTTAATTGGTTGTAAGTTAAATTTAATGTCAATATTGAAAATTGATAAATAATTAGATGCACGAATTTAATGAAGGCACTTAGAGTGCTTAAAAAGAAATGACCTAGTAAAGGTATGTCTTTTACTTGATAACTCATGAATTTAAGAGTTGGAAGTATATGCGGGACTTCTATTTATGATGTTAAAGGATTGCTATTGACATGTCATATGTATGTAATGATGACTTTTGCATCTTGATAGGAATTGCTACACTTGGTTAGTATTAGTATCTTGTATACTAAATTGTGACACCTGTATGTTATATAAAGTAAGATGTAAGTTTATATGCTGAAACATGTCATAAGTCCCTTGAAATGGAGCAAATTCATGAATAATATAAGCATATTTTAATATGATTTAATATACGTATTGATAGGTTGGACGATAATTGGACTATCATATAGACTATGAATGCGATATATATATATATATATATATATATATATGAAATAGATGTTGATTCTTATATTTAGAAATAGGAACAACCCCTTTTACAGCCAAATTAGAGATTTTTATGACAGCGAACATGGAAGCAGAATGTTTCACACTCAGTCTTTATGGCTAGGCCATTGTGTGATGGCCGTGAAGACACTATTCTCATCAAGTTGAAAGTTGTTTCATAATATGAAAATATACTTGTCATATGCAAGAACTCTTTTATATGATGATATAAAAAAAGGAACATATTTATGAACTTGAATAGACATGAGATTGTGATTATATGTTATGCATATGAGAAATAAAGGAATGTAGTATTAAATACTCATTTCTCTAACTTGAGGACTATATTAGGATAAATATTGCATCATTAAGGGGATTTATGATACTGAACCAGTTATATATTTTAAGATAAGGTGGTTTAAACTTGTGTAGCGCCCTTGATCCCAATGGAGCTATAGCTCAAGTTAAGGAACCAAGGTCTTACAAGAAATCCAAGCATATAGAATGACGATATCATATTATCTGAGAGATTGTTGGAAAAGGAGATGTCTCTATGCAGAAAATAGCATCAGCTGAGAATGCAGTTGATCCACTTAAAAACCTATGAATCAGTAGCAACTAGATTGCCATCTAAAAAAGATGAGACTTAGATACTGTAAAGATTGACTTTAGTGGAAATTATTAGTGATGTATCAATAATACTTTGGAACATATCCTATTGTAGAACATTTTTGTTAATGGCAAGTTTAAATTCAATCAATTCTTAATATTGTGTTTTAATTGATAAGTTCGTTAATACTAGATGAGGTATTCATTTTTAATGGTTGATAATATGAGTGACGAATGTCTTGATACTAGTATTATAAAGGTTGCCAATTATAGGATTTCTAATTAGGCATTACTAATCCGGAAGACTGCTCATTATTTGTTATCCATGATTAATATGAAATATTAATGATGATCATGTTATTCATTATCTGATACTAAGACAAATAATAGAGAATGCTTGTATGACAAAATATTCTGAACAGTGACATGTGTGATAATGAATTGCATGGAGTTTACTTCTTGTCAATAATTCATTATCAGATTTAGATGGTATTATAATCCTTAGACCTGAGATGACATAATTATTTTATGTATGAGTATTTAGTTTTTGTCAATACTTTAAGTATTAGTTATAGTCATGTACTAATGTTGACATTTAATAGTTCTAATTGATCATACATGAAATTATTTTTTCAATCAATAAGGAATCTATTACTTTGAAATAAACAAAAAATATATTCTATGCAGTCGCAGGTATACTTGACAGTAAAGTTTCTAACTAGGACAAAATGATTATTAGATTAGATCTAATTACTCGTTAATGGTCAAGTAATTGATGTGATGAGTGCATTGGATTAAGTCTTAAGAATTTGACATTATCATAACTTCGACTTAATTAGATTATGGGATAATGGAAGGATTTAATTATATGATAATCTAAATCATACATGATATTGTTTTTTAGCGACAAGTTATGATAATAAGACACTAGAACTTGAGAGTGATTTAATATATTAAATTGGCTTACCTAATGAAAATTTGGATTTGGTTTGGAAGAGAGGGGTAGGGGCTGATTGTATTTCTTGGAGCACCTGAAGGCTGAAGCATTTATCTGAGATGTATCTTCTATTTAGCGTCTATTAGTCAATGCTAATCTGTGGCTTCCAACTTGCTTTTCATGACATTTCTCTTTCTTTTTTTGCTTCTAATCGAAGGCTTGCATGTTTTGTTTTATTTCTCAGGTATATTTTTATGGCATTGCTAATGATCTCTCGCCACATTCAAATATTGCAAATTTTAGTGACTTGTTTGTATACCGAATTGGTGGCGGGCCACAAGCCCCAAGATCAGCTCTGCCCATTGGTGCAGACCCTGTTGCTGACCCTCTGAGAGTTACTGCTGTTACTGTCGACCGAGATTCGCTACATGTGGTTCTTGCTGTTTCATATGCTCAAGAACAAGATCAAATTGTTTCAAGGTATGCATTCTACATATGAGAATATTTTCATCGGAATATTAAGGATCCCTATCATCAACTAAAATAGTTTTCGTTTAAAAAGTTGGCTGAGGAGCAGGCAACATCATCATATGCAACAAAAATCTGACTATTACTGTATTGAATATTGATTGTTGAAATGTCTTTTATATTTTTTTACTCTCTCAACTGATGCTACTTTATGTCCGTTTTGCTACAGTAATGTTGCTGGGTTCATCTATGTCACAGATATTGACCTTCAGAGGTAGGTTTGTTTGTTTGTTTTTGGGCAAATATTGTAAAAAATTCTAAATATGGCACGTTTTCACAATTATATCCAATTCTATAAGAATTCTGTTAAAATTATATAAACTTCCACTTTCACAATAAATCTAGTATTGGTAGCACAAAATCAGTTTTCAAATCTAACCAGTGCTTACGTGAATTAATCAAATGTAATAACTGGTTCTGACGTGGGTTAAATAAACTGATTGGATTAAATTATCAAATTAAATAGCTGAAACTCTAGTCTAATTATCAAATTATAATTTGATATATTTAATCCAGTCATCACCAATTAATCTACATCAGCATCTATTAATTCATTCAGTTAGTCTATATCAGCGCCAACTAAGTTTGAACTAAATTTGCTATGAAAGTGAAAGTTCATATAATTTTAATAGAATTTATGTAAAATTTGATGTAATTGTGAAAACGCGTTAAGTTCAGATTTTTTACGATATTTCCTTTATTTTTTTTTAAAGCTTTCAAAACTTTCACTTTCCGATACTAATAATTGAAATTAACTCCCAAGTAAATCAAATTCATTACAGGAGGAAAATTGCATACCTTACACCAACAGCGGGGGACCTTCCCAGCAAATATTTGATCATGGGAACCTTGACTTGGCTTGAAACATGAAGCAAAAGCACTTTCAGGATATATATATATATTTTTTGACCTAGTTGTTGACTGTGGTAGCTTTATTAATTGTAAATTAATTTTACTATTAGGTTTTAATTTTTCCTTATATGCACACCGTCTGTGGACTATGTATAGTCTATTCTGACTTCCATTATTGTCAAATTGAATTTTTTGGGGGTTTTTTTTTTTTTTTTCTGGTACAAGGGTTTAAGTTTGTTTTTACTGTGGTAATGGTTGTAGAAGTACATTATCACCTGGGCCCTGTTTGGTTGAGATCTGGACATTGTTTTGGCAGTGGCTTACCTAAAAGAATTGCTCTCCTAATAAAAAATGAAATTCCAATACGATCCAAATTGATAAACCCATTTTTTTTTTCTTGAAAATAATAATAATGAAAATAAATAAATAAATAAATAATACGGATTTATTCAATTTGTTATTCGGATAGGGATGATTTGGTTCAAAGATTAGCCTAATCCAACTTGGAATTATCACTTCTATATACATATGTAGGAGTAAAAAAATATATTGAAGTGGTGCCTATTAAGATCTTGAAGTGATAATTTTTTCATTAAATACAAAATTATGAAAATGTCGAAATTATTACTGTTGATGGTGGTTCTTGGTGTTTGTTTGGTGCCAACGCAGCCCCATAGGCTACTGAGAAGCGCTTGCGAAGGATATCGGCATCAGTATAATGTTGTTGATTACGGCGCAGCGGGTGATGGACTTACAGATGATACTCAGGTTAATTAATTTGTGTAATATTATCTTTTTCTTTAATTATTTATTTAATTCTCTAGTTTTTCGTATATTTTGATTTGGATTTTGAATTAATTTGTTTAATTAATTGATCAGGCATTCAAAGAAGCTTGGGAAGCCACATGCAAATCTTCATCATGTTCACCAATTCTGTATATTCCCAATGGAAGAACTTTCTTGCTGCAACCCCTCACTTTCTCTGGCCATTGTGAATCTAATAATGTCACTGTTCAAGTAATACTTTGTGTTTCAATCATATAATAAATTTAATATTTTTTTTCATTGATAGAATCTCTGTCGATTTTTTTTTTAAAGACCGTTTAATCTCAGAATTGGATTATATATTTAGATTAAGTTAAAAATGTAACAAATTACAGATAGAAGGAGAAATAGTAGCACCAAGTGATCCTCAAGAATGGAAATGTCCAAATCATAAATGCAAAGAATGGATTACATTCCACAAAATTAAAGGACTCTTCATCCATGGCTATGGCACTCTCAACCCCCAAGGATCCAGCTGGTGGAACTTTTGCAAGCTTCATAAAAAGGTTAAGACTTTTTATTTTTTTGCAAAAATCATTTAATAGCAGAAAAATATTTACATTGTGTATTTTGAGTAATTTATTTAAGGCTACTCTAACTTACGTACTAAAAGAAAATCTTTGTTTGTTTGTTTGATTTCAGCTGTCTAGAAATTTTAATTAATTAAAATAAAGAAGGCTTGAATTTGAGATCCCTCTTTCTAGCATTTTCATCTATTTTATCAGATCCCAAACATATTCCAGAATTTTATATTTTTTTATATATTGAGACAATTGCATTGACTATAAGCCCTTCCAAGTTTTATCTTTAAGCATTAATAATCAATTAATCATATATATGTATTTTGTTTTTCTTAATTGCAGGAATGTAAGAAGAAAGCAACGGTATTTCGTCTCCAATTATAATGATAATATACATTATTGAATGAAATTTTTTCAGTTACACCATGCAATTATATATTTTATATAGTTTAAATTTTATTTATTTTAAAAATATTTTTTTCCACACTATACTATATATGATCTCATCTCACAGTTGAGATAATTCTTTTTAGATTATTTATTTACTGAATTTTAAAGTTATTTAGGGATTGACCATATCAAACTCTGAAAATGTAAGAATCAATGACCTAACTTTCAACAACAGTCCAAAAATGCACATTGCATTTGAGAGATCAAGTTGGGTGTATGCTTCTAATCTCACCATCAATGCTCCATGGGACAGCCCCAATACTGATGGAATTCATCTTCAGCATGCCACTAATATTTTTATTTTTAATTCCACAATTGAAACAGGTTGTAATTTTGACCCATATCTTTCTCCTTTATTTTATTTTTTTTTTCAATTTATTCTAATTAACATTTCATTTAAAATTAATTAAATATATAGGTGATGATTGTATATCAATTAGTGACGGTTCTAAATATGTTAATATTGATAATATTATATGCGGTCCAGGGCATGGAATAAGGTATTTTTCTTTTTTTTTTTCTTTGGGAATATAAATATTTATTATTTGTCTATATAATAATTTATTTATTAATTAATTTATGCTTTTTCTCAAAGCATTGGAAGTCTAGGTAAGAAAGGAAAGAAGGAAACAGTAGAGTTCATTCATGTTACGAATACTAGATTTGTAGGAACTGAGAATGGGGTGAGAATCAAATCATGGCAGGTAACTATAATTAATTAATTTCCTGATTTTTTACTAAAATATTTCTCTTCTTAATATTATCATGATCCTTAATAATAATTTTTATGGCAAAAGATATATATATCCAGCCACAACATATTTTTTGTCACATATTGTTAGTTTGTATTTTCCAACATGTCACATTATCATATGATGGCTTTTATTTTATTTTGAAATATTAAACGGCAAACTGATAAAAAAAATTTAAGATATTAAAAAAATTAATCAAAAATAAAATGAAAATTTTGACAAATTCAAGTGGCTGTTTAAGGCATTTTGTTTTGTTTTGTTTTTGCTTTTTTTTTTTTTTTTTTTTTTTTTGTAACAGGGAGGAAGAGGATATGCAAGAAATATAGTATTTGAGAATATTATATCCGAAAATGCATTTAACCCTATAATCATTGATCAATACTATTGCCCACATAAAAAGTGTAGCAACCAGGTGGGTCATATTAATATCCACAAATTGCATATATTTAATTAATTAATTAATTAATTATGTTTTGTGAAAAATTAATATGCAGACATCAGCTGTGCATATAAGAGATATTAGTTACAAGAAAATATATGGGACATCAAACACCATAGAAGCAGTGAACTTAGCTTGCAGCGAGTCAGTTGCATGCTCCAATATTTTCATGGAGGATATATATTTGGTGCCTTCTGCTGCTTTGGAGTCCCAAAATGAGACTAACACAGTTTCTTATTGTTTTAATGTTCATGGTTATTCTCGTGGCCAAGTCTCTCCCACAGTGCCTTGCTTAGACTGGTAATTGTAATTAATTTCTTAATTAGTTGCAATTATATTACTATTTGGATTTGGATTTGCATTAACTTTATCTTTGTTTTGCTTATTATAATTTTATATGATGATTAATTCAAGTTTCTAGGGTTGAAAATTTTTGTCTATGAATTAATAATTTAATTTGTTGCGAAATTATAGGGTATTTGTGATTGCTAAGCATGTTTATAATTTTTTAATTTTTTATAATCGTCTTTTTTTATATTTATCTGCTCTCCATTTTTCAAAACTAATATATGTATATATATATATATATATAAAGAAAATTACTATTCTACTATGACTAGTCATATATATAAATCTGCAACAGTGGTGAAGAGAAATTATTAGGTAGACTGGGTCTACTACGTCATCGGTAAACCAATTAAATCACACAATAATATATATTTAATTGTTTTATTTTTATTAGTTGATTTGAAAATAAAAATAAAATAATTAAGACACTGTTTGGAATGGAGGATTTTAAAATCAATGGATTTCATACAATTCATGAATTTTAAGAATTTCATTGTTTAGTTTGACTATAAAATCTATTGATTGATGATGTAATTTCTTTTACACTCATGTTTAGTTTAATGACCTCAATCCATGAATTTAATAATGAATTTCCAGTTTTACCTTTATTAAATATTGAGAATTTATTATTATTAAACATATACAATCAATTTCACTATATATTTAAAAATTAAAAAAATAAAATTAATTATTTTAAGAGTTGGAAAATAATAAAAAATAAAGTTTACAGTACTCTCTCATAATAAAATATTTTTCATTAATAATTTAATGCATATTAATACTATATTATACATAATAATAATAATAAAGCAATTAGTTAGAAAATTGATTTTTGCTTTTTTTTATGATTAATAATAGTGTTGCAATATTATAAATTTATTAGGGACAATCTTGGAATAAAAAATATGGCAAGAATCCCTGATAAAAAATAGTGGATTTTGGATTTTTGCACCTAATGGAAATGAAATCCATAACAAATGAAAAATTTTAATGGATGATTTTGCAAAATACATGAATTTTAACTTTTTTTTTTAAGTAGTCAAAAAATAAATTTAGCTTAAATGCATGAATTATTCAAAATTACTCATTTAAAATCTTTCAATCCAAATATAACTTAAATGTATGTCATTTTATTATTGAATTAATCTATTAGACTTAATCTAACTAAAAATTTTTCGTATTGTGGGCCAACTTGGAAAGTTATAGGGAGTGTTTGGGATTATCGTTTAATGTCTTAAATGGAGGTTTTGAATTTTTTTATTTAATTGATTGATTTTTTTTAATTTTTTATAAACTATTTTTTTCAAATACGTTTTTAAAAAAAGTAATTATTTATTTATTTTTATCCAAAAACAATTTTCAAAACTTAAAAAAATTAAAAATACAATTTTTCTTTCCAAAACTCTTTTCCGAAATTCAATGCCAAACACCTCTTAGTAGAATATATAGAATATGATACACTTATGAGGAACCGAAACTCCAAGTAAAAGAAAATAATAAATATATTATTTAATTTGTAACTTATTCAAAAAAAAACAATTTTTTGAATATTTATAAGAATAATAAGAATAAAATCATCAAAAATTTGTGTTTAAAAAAAAATACAAACAATCACAATAAACGAAATCAAGGAAAAAGAATGGGTGTAAAGAAAATTTTGGATCTTCAAAATTTCTTTCTTTTTCCCATCTAACATTGTTTTTTAAGAAAAGAACATAAAACAAATAAATCCATCTCAACACACAGCAGCTTTGTAATTTTCTTGTGTCAGAATTAATTTTTCTAGTTGATCAAAATTAACATTTTCTTCTAGGCCTGCAGCTAAGTGCACCAGCAAAACGAGTCAGCCTGGTAGCGTATCCACCAGGCTTAGCTTTGATCATGTACCGTTTGTGTGGTCTCATCCGCACCTTTGGATTCCCTGATTGTACAAAGAATGCCCCATTCATCATCACATCTCCTTCTGATCTCCATATCCAATTCTTCCATTCACTTTCCATGGCATAGTCTCTTTTTGTCACCTGCATGCATGCATTTCCGGGTCAACCACTACAATTTCAGAACTGACAACTTTAAAGGAGTAGATGAGTTGTTTACCTCTTTCAGAAAAGCTTCGTCTGGAGCAATGAACCTGTTGCCCTGGCTGATGATAGTCGGGTGCATGCTACCTCCAATGGCATACATTCTCCAATGTGTGTAGTCATTGTTCACCACATGGAAGAAACCCAATCTGCATCTCGGCATTCTCTGCACTAATCCTTGACCAAAATGGTTGAATGCAATGGTCACTTGCATGAATTGATCCCCCGAAAAGGCATCACTTGCACCCAATAATATCACATCGTTGTGGTGGGTGAAGTGGGAATTAGAAATGGTAATCGCAGTTGATCCTTGAATCACATCAATCAATCCATCTTGGCAATTAGACATAGAAACATGATCAATCCAAACATTGGTTGACCCATAAATGGAAATACCATCACCATCACTATTAGTCCTTAGTCCATAATGGTCATTGGAATCTCTAATCATGCCGCCGCTAGCGGCGGAGATGTGGTGGATCTTCAACCCATGAATGATCACATTATTCACATACTGTATAGTAATACCAGCACCATAAGCAATCTGCACATTAGCTCCACGCCCATCAATGGTCTTATCGCTGGTGACAATCAGCTCTTTTGTCAGCCTAATGACCATATCTCTTGCGAATATGATCCACAGAGGACCCTTTTGGATCACGGCGTGGCGTAAAGTTCCTGGCTTGGGCTGTAACACATTATCGTCTGAACAATCGGTGATTACATAGAATCTTCCGGCTTTGCCTCCGGTGGTTTTGCGGCCGAACCCAAGTGCACATTTGGCTAGGCGTTTGCGGTTTGAAGCCCAGTTTCTCCTGCAGCGCCAGCATCGATCGATTGGGTTGGTGACTTGGCATGGACCTCTGTAACTTGACTTGCCTTGCCTAAGGCTTCTCCTGTTAGTAGAGTTTGTTGCTGCTTCTGCCACCTCTTCATCATCCATGGTTTCATCGCTATCTTCTGGTACAACAGAAGGTGAGGGTGCTGCTGATATGGTCATGTTGTCGCTGCATTCATCATCCACCAAATATTGGAAATCGTTTTATTAGAGAAATTTAAAAAAAAACTGAGTATAATTCAATAATATAATAATATATATGCAGATAATTGTAGCATGAATAAAATATTACTGTATGATTCAATTAGTTTAACTGAATTTATTTAATAATTTTTTATTATTTTCATAATTTTCCCGAAAAAGAAACATTGAAGGAAGATAAAGGAAGAAGGATTATTACCTGCCAACTTCATGGTTGAAATCCTCAGTGACTTGCAGAGGGTCTTTTTCATAAGCATCGTGCAATTTCTTCTTGGCTTCTTCAGCTCGTTTCAACCAAACCTCATCATAATATCCAATATTAGCTTCCAAGATTGGAACAATGGAAGCAAAGCAAAACACAAAGATCAACACCAACTTCCCCACACCCATTTTCACATGTAATTAAATTAATCTTTCTATACTCTTTTTGCCCAAGAACAAAATCAAAAGATTTATCGTTCTTTCTGTATAATTTTCCAACTTGTTTTAATTAATTTTCCCCTAATTCTAATTAGGTAAATAGAATTGAGGTCTAGGGTCGAACCGGTTGGTGCAAATGGAAGAAATAGGCTCAGACCACAGCAGACCGAAATGAACTGGACCTAAGTAAAACTTAAAGAGCTACGAGCATAGCCAAGGCCCTGTTGATTTTGATTTTGAAACCATAACTGTGTTTATATGCTATCCTTAACTATGCTATATAACTAAAATTAGATGCTATAAAAGTGGACAGCCATTTCTCTTATAGCATTTTGACTGTTTATTTACTGGTTTTTATCCAATTATGACAATTAATCAATGGTTTAATGTCAGCAGACTCCTTACCACCACACATACTATGTTAAACTTTTTATGTATCGTCATTATTATTATTATTATTATTATTGCTATGTGCGCTGGCTCTCTTGCTATGTACAACTGTGGTAGATATTACTGTTTTTTTTTTTTTGAATAAAATCGGGATCGGGTTAGTTTTCAGGAGTGTAGTGCGGGAACGGATATTTATTCTGTCCGGAGCATGGAGCCGATCAGGAATGGGGTGAAATTTTTAGGGTTGGCGTGGTGAACTTCGCCTCGAATCTACCCCACTGTTACTCCTACTTTTTAATCTTCTTGTTTTTTTGAAATTTTAAGTGATTAAGTACTCAATTTTTAAATTTCGGCATTTTTACCACTAATTTGATCTATAGATCATTTAAAAAAAAAATACTCCATTACAATGTCAATTGTCTGCTCTTATTTAGAATTTCAGGATTTACATATTTAAATAGTTTGTAAACAATATATCGTCTAATTTCATCAAGTTATTAGATAATAAATTGATATTGAACTATGCTATAAAATATGTTTTTTAATGCAAATTAAAATTTCATAATATATATTTTCCACATGTGAAGACCAAAAAATAATAAGACACTTAAATAAACTGCCGATTTGAAAGAAATAATAACATTGAACAAAAAGTTAATAAAAGTGAATAATGGAGGGTTGTGACAATTGGATTCGCCCATGTGGAGCTAATTCGAATTCACATTGACGGCGTTCATGTGTTTATTCGTACATGCGGGCAATATTAAAAAATTACTAATTTTTATTTTTCGTTAAATAATATTAAACAATTTTAGTCTCGTTATCTAACAATTTTAGTTTTATTATTTAACAACGGTAAATTTATTATTTAATAACTGTATATTTATTATTAAATAATTATAGATTTATTATTTAACAACAATATATTTCCTGTTTAATAACTTTTAGTTTATTTCTAAGGCATTGTTTGGTAATATCAAATTAGATTATAATCTAATTTGACTAATAATTTATGTTTGATAAAATAACTTATTTTAGAATAAAACTATATTATAATCTCCAAGAAAATAAACTAGTAGAACTAGCATCTAAAAAAACTAGTAGCTTATTATTTTTCTTTCTCTTTATACTCTTACTTTTTCTATAAAATGAAATGCCGTAATAATAATATAATTATTAAATTATTTAATATATATATATAATTCATTTGTATTATGTATTATATATTTTTATATAATATTTTTTATTAATAGAAATATATCTTTAAATATTGTTTTACTTTTTTCAGCTATATTTTTAATTAGTTTTACCAAAAACTAATAATTAAATCAGATAAATTATCAATTAATTTTACCAAATAAAGCCTAAATAACTTTATGTTTATTCATTATTTAGCAACTGTAAGTTTATTATTTAATAACTGTAGGTTCAAATATAAAATTAGTCATCAATAAGCTCGTGCCTTGCATGGAGAACAACCAACATGTCGTTCGCTCATGATAATCATTCTTCATTTAATAGTTATAGATTTATTATTTCACAACTATAAATTCATTATTTAATAAATAATTTTATCTAAATTCTTACAATTCAAATTCTCACAAAATTGAATTACCAATTGAAAATATATTCATTTACAATCGATATAAACAATCACAAAAAAAACAAATCAAACAGAATAAAAATATGAGAAATACAAGAAGAAGAAACGTTAACTTTCTCATATTAAATTAAAAAATATGTATATATACAAGGATCTTTGAGTATATAGCTACATGCATTCAGATCTATAGAATAATTTGCTTTTTGTCCGGAATCCATTCCGATGTACTTATTATCTTATAAAAGAGAAACAGAAACAAAATCAAGCCCAGTAATATTTTTACTTTTTACACATCTACTATGGCCCAAAACACTTTAGGCCCTTTTAGAATGATGATAAGAGAATTATTTAAGAAATATTACAAAAACGGAACTAGTGGATAAATATATACAAAAACCACGCCGCCTATGCAGTTTTTTTTTTTTTAAATATCAAAATTAAGGTTTATCTAAAATTTATTATAAAATTTATAAAAATTGAAGTTACAAAAATTTTATTAAAAATTTACTTCAAATTTATTCAAGTTATATCCAATATTTACTAAAAAAATTAATAAAAGTTTAAATTATACAAGATTTATCCAATATTTACCAAAATTTACCTAAAATTAGCCTAAGATTTATTCAAAATTTACTAAAAATTTACTACAAAATTAATAAAATTTGAATTTACAAAAAATTTATCAAAAATTTACTCAATATTTAGTTAAATTATATCAAATGTTTACAAGAAAATTAATAAAAGTTAAAGTTACATAAAATTTATCAAAAATTTACTTAAAGTTTACTCAAGTTATATCCAATGTTTAAAAAAAAATTAATGAAAGTTGAAGTTACATAAAATTTACTCAAGATTTATCGAGATTTACTCAATATTTACTGAGATTTACCTAAAAATTACCCAAAATTTATCCAAAAATTATTTATGGTTTATCCAAGAATTACCTAAAGTTTACCAAAAAATTTAATTAAAATTAAAGTTACAAAAGGTTTATCCAAAACTTATCACAAGGTTTGCTTGATATTTACTTAAAATTTACTACAAAATTAATAAAAGTTGAAATTACATATGATTTACCTAAAATTTACCCAAATTTTACTTAATATTTATCTAAGGTTTACCCAACAATTACCTAAAGTTTACCAAAAAAATTAATGAAAATTAAAATTACAAAAGGTTTATTCAAGACTTATGTCAAGATTTACCCAATGTTTACTTAAAATTTACTACAAAATTATTGAAAATTGAAGTTATATAAGTTTACCCAAAATTTATCTAAGGTTTACCCAAAATTTATTCAAAATTTGCCTAAAGTTTACCCAAAATTTACCAAAAAATTTACTACAAAATTAATAAAAATTGAATTTACAAAAGGTTTATCAAATATTTACTTAAATTATATCAAATGTTTACAAGAAAATTAATAAAAATTGAAATTACACATAATTTATCAAAAATTTACTTAAGATTTATTCAAGTTATACCAATATTTGCAAGAAAATTAATGAAAGTTAAAGTTACTTAAGATTTACTCAAAATTTACCGAGATTTATCCAAAAATTACCCAAGTTTACCAAAAAATTACCTAAAATTCATTCGAGTTTTACCTAACATTTACAAAAAAAAATTAATAAAAATTAATGTTACAAAAAGTTTATTCAAGACTTATTCCAAGATTTACCCGATATTTACTTAAAATTTACCACAAAATTAATGAAAGTTGAAGTTACATATGGTTTATCCAAAATTTACCCAATATTTATTCAAGATTTACCCGAATTTTACCCAAAATTTACCATAAAATTAATGAAAATTGAAGTCACAAATGATTTATTAAAGATTTATTTAAGGTTTATTCAAATTATATCTCATATTTACACAATGTTTATAAGAAAATTTATCAAAGTTGAAATTATGTAAAGTTTACCTAAAATTTATCCAATATTTAGCAAATGTTTATTCAAGATTTATCCAATATCAAGTCAATCTCTCAACTAAAAATTACCAAATATCTATTCAAAATTTACCTAACATCAAGTCAATTTCTCAACTAAAAATTACCAAATATCTATGCAAAATTTACCCAACATCAAGTCAATCTCCTAACTAAAATTTACCAAATATTTATCAAAGGTTTACCAAAGTAAATAATTTTAATTAAGTTAATTAAATATAAGTTTTTAAGGTTTGTCCAATGTTTGCTTTGGTAATTAAGTTAATTAAATTCAATTTTATATATTCTTTTGCTAATTAAGTTAATTAAGTAATGATTAAAAATAAATAAATGCATACATAAAGATTAATAGTAGTCATATAAGTTAATAAAATTATTAATATATGTTTAAAATGTAAAAAATAAATATTTGTTGTCTTAATTAAATGAAATATATGTTAAATATATAGGAAAAACTAATATTTTAAAAGAAAAAAATAAAAACCTAGTAAAAATAAAAATATAAAAAATAGAATTGAAAACCGGTATAATTAAAAGAAACTTTCCATTTTCAGTGGAACGCGTAAAATTTCCAATTATTTACCATTATTTTCAGTGTTGTGAAGGACTGAAAAAAATTCTTTTAATAAAATATATATTTTCCATGAAAAAATTCTTACAAATTGATTTTCCCAAAGCAATTTGGAACCCAAAACTGAAGTCGAATAACCAAATCGAAACAAATTGAAGATTTGTTACCAAGTTGATAAGGATATAATTACTTCTCCAATCTTCATTGTTTCATTCATTTTTCTTCTTTATTTATGACATCTTTGCGCTAAAATCCAAATTTTGATATCTATAAGGGGGTGTTTGGTTATAAAAAAAAGAGGGGGGGAAGAGAATGAGAATGCATATGCGCGTGATTTTCATTAATAATATTTGGTTACGGCAAAAATCAATAGAAATGAGAATGTAATTTTTTTATCAATGAGAATCACTTATTCCCCACTCCCTCCTAAAGAATTACTTATTCCCCTACAAATTTCATTATTGTGGAAATCAATTCTAATTAATGAAATACAAATCAGAATCTTTTTTTTAATATTTCAATATATTCTTAATTAATGCTTGAAGACATTATAAAAAATATATAATTTCAATAATATTAATTTTTAATAATAATAAAATTAAAAGTGTAGTTATTTTAAATAAATAGAATTTATATATAATTTAAATTCAAATAATTAGAGAATCTCTTCTATATTATGTTATAAAAATTATATTATCTTATTTTTTATCAATAAATTTACATTTTTAAAATAAATGTGTTTATATAAATATGATAATTTAATCAAACATGTACAAGTTAAGTTTCATTCTCATTTATATTCCGTAATAAAAATAAACTAAACAATATGGTAAAATCAATTATTCTTATTTTTATTTCCCTTCATTAAAATTCTCATTCTCATACTTAAATCAAACGGTTCCTAAGAGTGTGTATGAGATAGTGTGGTTCTTTTTCAGCTTAATCAAAAGTTTTGAGTTCAAATTCTAAATATGTAACTACCTTAAAATTCATGAGGAAGTATTTTGCCATCCTTGAAATTCTATACGGCACGATAAGAATTATTCTCAATATGTGGACCTAGTTAACTGACTGAAGATATGAGGGACAAAAAAATCCAAAATTTAACATGTTATTTTTCTCCGTGTAGTCCCTACGCTTTTATTTCGTTGATTTGAGTCTTTATATTATTATTTTATTAATAATTGAGTACCTTTTTAAGAGTTTTTTTTTTTCTAAAAATTAAACTAATGTCATAGTCATCTAATATAAAATTGCCCAGCTTACATTGAATGTGATATATATAAAATTTACTTGTATGATTGAACTATATTTACCATCCAACTAACAACATATGTAAATTACACAATTTTATTCATGTTATAAGCAATCTAGGTTGGACAAAAAAAATTAATATTAGTAAAACGAATGATGTTATTATAATTTTCAAAAAATTATAAAAAAGAACTTAATTATTAATTAAATAATTATAAGGATTCAAATAATGAAAATAAAAGAAATACAAGAATCACATTCTGCACCATGAAAGTTATATATAACTAGAATCTTGAAACCCACAAAAGTTTGAGAGAACTTTTAACCCTTAATTGAAGCCTCTAACCGGATTGTGCTTGCATAAAAGAGAGTTATAGCAAGGTGACTCGAATTATTGTTATATATTGGAAAATTGTTATTTACTTTTTATATTAGTGCTTTTATAAAGTTTAAAAAATATACAATTTGCTCTCTATGTTTTATATCCGTTAAATTTTAAAACATTTACAGTTAGTCAGAAATAATATTATCTTTTGTTTAGAAAGTACTAGTACAATATGTTAAACTCCAGGAGAGTACTAGTATAATAGATCAAATTTACAAGGGTATTAATATAATAAGACAAATTTCATGGTGTAAATAGTAGTTTTCTTTTTATCATTTCACTACAATTTAATATCTTTCTAACAGAAAATCTAATGAAATGATGTATTAGTAGAATATAATAAAACAGAAAGGACAAATCGAATAATTTTCGGCTTGTCACAATTATACCCAATTATATTTTTGTAACAAATTTAGACTCGTTATCATTAAACAACACTTTGAATGTAGCTGGTACTAATATAAATTGTTTAATCAAACTCAATCCAATAACATATCAAAATAATTAGGCAATCCACGTCAAATCAGCTATGTTTTACGTGTGATTCAATGATATCGAGACTAAATTTGTTACGAAAATAGAAGTTTATATCATTAAACTCAAATTTTTAAAAAATTTGATATAATTTTAAAAAAGTACAAAGTTCATAATTTTTTATATAATTAAACTATAATTTTCAAACCTTAAGAAATACTAATATAATATATCAAACTACAAGGGGTAAATAGTAATTTTTTCTTATATATTTAGGTAAAATTAGAAGCATTAGAAAGTTTTGATAAATTTAATGTTTAAAGTATAAAAAGCCAAGAATCCCATTTCCCACCATGTTCATTAATCATTTGTCACTAAGTAATATTTGTTAAGCAAAGGAAATTAGCATTTGGAAAGGAATTTGTGGTGATCAGCTTTACTTTGGATTTATTAAAGGGCAAACCCAAGTTCTTTGAAGGAAAAAAATGAGTATCATATTTAATGTATACATTTAAAAACATCTTTTAAAATTCAAGAAATTGGATTAGTCAACTTTTGTGATAACTGATAAAAAGCATACTTAGGACTCATTTAGTTTAGGACTCATTTGGTTTAACTGTTGACTGCAGCTAATAGCTGATTCATGTTGATGATTGGTAAAACTAATTGAATTGTTACTGTTAGAATATAAAGTTACTAATAAAAACATTATTTATATAATACAAAAAATATATTTTATGATGTATGAATAAACAAAAAATAAATAAAATCATTACTTTTATACAATTATTTAATTTGATAATTAAAATAATAATGATAATAAAATAATTATAAATAAAAATTTTCAAAAATTTATAATATATAATTTATAAATATATTTAATTAATTTAATATTTTTTTATATAATAGAAGAAGTTGAATTAAATGATAGAATATGAATAATGGTTAGTGAGAATAAATATTAAAATAAAAAATAATATTTTGATTTTTAAAAATGATAGTTTTGTCTTTTTATTAAAAAAAATTCTATATATTTCAAAAAAGCTTCAAAATATAGTTTTTTTAAATAGCTTTTGTTTGAGCCTAGAACATCTATTAGCTATTGTTTAAAATAGGAAAAATTATTATTTCCTCTCTTTAGTTTGGCATAATACATTAGTACATCCTTTAGGTTTGAAAAATATACAATTTGCTCCATATAGTTTGATATAATACACTAGTACCCTCTGAGCTTTGAAAAAAAATATAATACATTAGAAAAAAGAAATATTATCTTTTGCTCAAGGGGTATTAGTCTAGTAAATCAAATTTATAGGGATACTAGTGCAATATGTCAAAACTTCAGGGGATAAATAGTATAATTTTCAAATTTTAAAAGGTATTAGTATATCATGTCAAATTACATAAGATAAATCATATATTTTTCAAACCTCAATAGGGTACTAGTGTATTATATCCAACTACAGATGACAAATAATAATTGTCCCTTTAAAATATTTAACCAAATACTTCTATAGCAGTTGTTAGGTATCAAATAGCTAACAGTTGGCACAAAAAGCTGAATCAAATACCCCTTCATCTCAATAACATATACATTCTTTCCTTCAATTAACAAAACAGAGCTAGAATTTGGTCGAGTTGCTACCACACATGCACACCGTGTTTCTACTTCTTGAGTAGTAATAATAATAATAATAATAATAATAATAATAATAATAATAATATACGTTAATCAGATTCATTAGGTACTTGATCACTTCAAAGAGGTATCTGGTCTCCAGATTAATCATGCTAAGAGCTTTGTATATTTCAGTGTTGTACCAGAGGTTAGTAAATCTACCATCTTATCTTTCTTGGGTTTCGGGGGGAGGGACAATTGCTTGTTTGATATCTTGATCTGCCTTTGCTGTCTACTAGCCTCACTAAAGCTGACTGTACGGGTCTTGTTTCAAAGATTACTTCAAAAATTGCCTCATGGTCCTATAGATTTCTTTCTTACTATGACCGCCTGCAACTTATAAATTCTGTGCTTGGCAGTATGCATGTTTATTATGCAGCAATCATGCTTCTTCCTGCTGGGGTTGTAAATGAAATCAATTGTATTTTTCGTAGATTTCTTTGGTTTGGGCAAGTAGATAGTAAATGTTCTAATATGGTAGCTTGGCATGATGTTTATAAAAGGAAGTGTGAGGGGGGTTTAGGAGTGAAGGATATCAAAGCTTGGAAGAAGGCTACCGTATGCAAACATATATGGTTTTTACTTTCAGGTAAACCATCCGTTTGGGCCACCTGGGTGACTAATAATCAGCTCAAGAGGCTTAGTTTTTGAGGTATTACCAAACAATGTAATACTAGTTGGGCTTGAAGGAGTTTACTTACTGTTCGGAAAGAGATCAAACCTTTGTTGAGATATAATTTGGGTAAGGGATCCTCATTTTCATTTTGGTTTGATCCTTGGTTAAAGGGAGAATCACTCTGTGAAAAGTTTAGCAAGGTTTCTATTCGTGATGCAGGGGTTGCAAAGTCAGCTAAAGTTAATGAACTTCGGAAAGACAACAATTGACTACTGCCGGATCCCCTAGATGAAGATACTGACCTGACCTAGCAGTATATAGTAGATAAGTTTGTTGTTTGTCCTTCTGATGATAATATTGTTTGGACTGGCAATTCTAAGAGTGTTTTTTCAATTAAAAGTGCTTGGCAGCATCTAAGGAGTTCAGCTCCCATAGTTCCCTGAAATAGAATTGTTTGGAGGAAGGGCCAAGTTCCACGACAAAGCTTTATTTTCTAGCTTGCCCTCCGAAATCGTCTTCGTACAAAGGATAATTTGAAAAAATAGAGATCATAGTTAATGATAACTGTGTGTTTTGTCTAAATGAAAGAGAAAGTGTAAATCACTTGTTTTTCACTTGGCCAATAACTAATAGTATTTGGCGCAAGGTGTGTGAAGCTTGTGGGATTCAAAGAGTTGATCAAAGATGGCGAAGAATTGTGAGCTGGTTCAGTACACATGCCATTGGCAAATCTCAGCTTTCTACTATAAGAAAAGCTGTTATTGCTGCCATGATTTACTGGATATGGATAGCTCAGAAAAGAAGCGTTTTTTCTGGTGTTAATACTGATGTAAGATGTATTTTAAGGCAAATTTGTCCGAGTACTTTGATCAATTGTACAACTTATAGGGGGGATATAGTTAATCGTGTTTAGCAGCAAGGCTGCTAGTTTGGTTCTGCGGGGTTGATACCCTGGGCTGTTGTAATTCTTTTTGTTGTTGCAATAAAATGTGTTTGATTGATTTAATAATAATAATAATAATAATAATAATAACAGAGAATTACTATTTATCCCATGAGTTTTGACATATTGTACTATTATCACATAAGTTTCAAAAATTATAGAATTGACCAATTTGTTTTATCATTTTCTACTAATATGTTCTTTCCTCATATTTTATGTTATAAAAACATTAGATTGTGATGAAATGATAAAACGATTCTTACCGGTATGTCTAAAAGAATCTAGAAAATTATTATTTACTCATGCGATTTGATTTATACTAATATATCGTGAGGTTCAATATTATAACCTACTTCTAACAAAAAAATCTAACGAAAGTACACATTAGTAGAATATGATAAAACAAATAATTAATTGTATAATTTTTGAATCTCGGGATACTAATACAATAGGTGTAATCTCATGGGGTAGATAATAATTTTCTCAAATAATAATAATAATAATAATAATAATAATAATAATAAAAGCCTATATACGTTAATTTATTTTCATCCAAGGTACATCAGAATTAGAAAAATCAGACGAACAACCAATAAATTTTAATTTAGTAATATTGATTTGATTACCACGATTGTGATATTTTAAATTCGAACCCGTCTAACCCTTTGTAACCAAAGAAAAACTAGACGAGGAGCTGCATTCTACATATTCAGTGGAACATTCAACATTTATAGACTTAAATGTTGATAGCAAATGGTGGGGATTTCATCCTTTTCTATGAAGTAGCTAGTAGCTAGAATTCCAAGTTACCAATGCACGTGGTAGGTTGCAATATAAGTCTCCTTCAACTATCAACTATGAATATGCTTGCATACCTTTTTGTGTGCAAACATCACCACTTGCAGCTACGTGTTATTCTCAATGTTTCCGACATGTTTCTTCTTTAGTCCCATGTGAGCATGCTCTTGTCTCTATCATAATTTCAATATCTGGAACATAATGAGAATTATATGGGAAAACCAGAAAATGTTAGAAGAAAAAAAAAATTATGTCCTTAGTTGAACTTCTGTTGAAGATTAGCTATTCTTAATTTTACTACTATGCAGACCAAAAACTCACCATAAAGTTAAAACTAGTTGCACTTTATATATACAAGCATCTTTCACCTTTTATGTTGTGATCATACAGTCACTATCAAGCAATCTTAAAAGATTTGTTCTTGATGAGATCTCAGCCAGACTTGTGATGCCCTGCAACTAGATACATCTCATCGTATTTCAGCCATTAGCCATTTGATCTATCTTTCATCATAATTTTAGTAACTGACAACTTGCAGGCAAGCAAATCAATGGTTTTAGTGCTATATTTTTTTGCAATTAATTTTGTTTTTGTGCATCAGAGTACCATTAAATCTGCTAAAGCTAATACAAAATGCAAAGAAAGAATTCTACACAAGTCACTAAACAAAGATATTGCATTTTCTGTAACATATGCAACTTGAAGAAAGCGACTATATGTCTTTTTGGCAAAATTTCAGATATTTAAAAGTGAATTCTCCACTACACTTATTCTCATACTTTTGACCTTATTTAGCAAAAATTATTCCTTATCACTGTCATAAATGCAGTACTTCAATTACTTCTTTATCAATTCACTCATTTATTCCTCCCTTGCACCAGAGCGAAAACAAATGAATGAAAATCATAAGATAGGATTACGGATTACCACATACTTTTTATTATAGAAGGTCAAGATGCAAATTTTAGAAGAAATATTGAATTCCCAATTGAACTTTAGTAACAGAACGGCTGGTTTTATGGTCAATATTAACAATGGAGAAACAAAAGAAAATGAATCCTCTTTTACTCTTGGAGACTTGAGTTAATCAAAGTTAAAGCCTAGTGGGCAAAGAGGTAGTGTCAGCCTATATAGCTCTCATTTGCTTAAAGAACCAAAAGCAATGACACAAAGGAAGCTGGAATCTAATCTTTTAATTTAGATGACAAAAATACCCTCAACTTTCAATGATGAGAAACACTTCTGTAATTGTATGGTGAGCATTTCTATCTACAACGATACTTTACCATCTAAACAGGCAAAAATAAATACGCCTCAAAAGTATAATAATATACATTGCACAAGAATAAAGAATAATGTCAACAAGCAAAAAACTTGAATTATATATGCCATAAGGCAATAATCATGTTAAATAGCAGACACTTAAATCAGACAAATTAAGGTCATTCTGGGAATTGAGAAATATTATAATAGAAGCTTCTGTTAAAACAAGTAATGCAACATCAACTTTCGGTAATATGCCAAAGCAAGAAAGAGAGCATATAATAGATTTGTGAACAAAAAATAAATTAGCCGTACATATCTCCAATCTTAGATCACTTGTTTCCATGATTTCCTTAGCAGATGTTTATCATGTGGTGGCTGCCACAATTCCATTATATTTTTCCATGATGTTGGCCTACATCTCTATGAAATGGTGGAGGCTTTTTACACTAGATCAGTGTGCAGGCATAAACATGTTTGTCGCTAAGTTTTCGATCCCAATGTTATCATTCCGAGTTATCTCTAACAACAATCCCTACAAAATGAATCTAAAACTCATACTGGCTGACTTTCTTCAAAAATTATTAGCCGCATTAGTATTGGTGGCACTCACCAAAATCAGCTCCAGAGGAAGGTTGAATTAGGTCATCATTGGACTCTCTCTATCAACATTGCCTAACACTGCCTAACACTTTGATCCTGGGAATTCCACTAGCGAAGGCCATGTATGGGAATGAAGCTGAGTCATTCCTTTCGCAGATAGTTGTCTTACAAAGCTTAATTTGGTATAATTTGTTGTTGTTTCTGTTTGAGCTAAATGCGACTTATGCAGCACCAGTAACCCCATCTTCAGAAGCCACAGGTAATATATATTTTGGTTTTGAACTCTCAAAAATGAAAAGTGTTTCAATTTCAGTCCTGTTCAATCTACTTTAACAATAGAAGATAACTCTAGTGGGACCCCAAAACATTGTAATTATATCCATTTTTTTACTTTTATGTTCTTTCAGTTGGAATTCCCTCCTTCCAATTGCATGACAATGTATTGTGTCCTTACAGAAACATCACTAGAAAATACTAATTTAAATTTGATGAGTACATCCTACAGCTTATCATATACCAACTGTTATTTTCTCCTGATGTTTATAAATGATAAAATATTTGCTTATTTGTTTAGAAAGATATGCCATATGCTCTCACATATATGCCTTTGTAATAATACTGAAGGTAGTGCCCCATCTTGATTTTGTTTGTTAATTTAGACTTCATTCAAAAAGAAATTAATAAATGATTTGCTTTTAAAATTTAAGAAGACTAGGAGGCACCTCAAGAAGCACAATCAAAAGAGGAAGAAGAGGAAGCACATACCGGAACAACAAGGAGAGTCAAAACAATGCTCATTTTTTTATCAGTGGGAAAGAAACTAATGAGAAATCCCAATTTTCATGCTACTGTGGTTGCTCTTATTTGGGCAAGCATACACTTCAGGTACATCTGCAGACATCACATAAGCAAACATTATTGCTTTGTTTTACTTAAGAATGTTGATGACAAATTTGTTAGTCCCTCCATATGAATGAAGTAATTAACAAGGTTTTAACCGGTTTCAGGTGGAATGTAAACTGCCAGATGTTGTTGATAAATCTATAGCAATACTGTCAACAGGAGGGCTTGGTATGGCAATGTTCAGCTTAGGTATGCTTGAATTATCAGTTAGTACTTCAAAATTCTTTTAACTAAAATTCTTAACCCTTAATTTTTAATTTTCATCCCATTCCAATAGGACTATTCATGGCATCACGCCCCAGTATAATAGCATGTGGCATCAAAATGGCTGTAATATCTATGGCAATAAAGTTCATTGCAGGACCAGCCATAATGACAATTGCTTCCTTTGCCACTACAATGAGGGGCACAGTGTTTAAAGTAGCAATTATGCAGGTGCATAAAATTTGTTTCCTTTAATTATGAATCAGCATATAGGATTAAAAACCAGTGTTTCATTCTGCAGGCAGCTCTACCTCAAGGGATTGTTCCATTTGTCTTTGCTAAAGAGTATAATATTCATCCAGACATATTGAGCACAGGGTAATTAATATTTTTATCAATAGCAAACTCCAGCATTAGATTTCTAATTCTTGCCTTGACTAAATAGTGGGATATGCTCATTTTGTTCACAGGGTAATTTTTGGCATGCTGATTGCACTGCCAATAGCATTGGCCTACTACTCACTCTTAGCACTGTGAAATCCTATAAGAATTATCAAACAGAAACACAGAAACAACAAATACTACATCTTCTGAAGTCCAAGAAAGGGTAAAAGTGTTTAATTTTCATTCAGAAAATTCATTCACTTTTTTCCTATTTTAATAGAGTATAATTTTTCTTTGAAATATGTATCAAACATAAATGAGAAAACTCCTTTTCCCTTCTAGAAACATAATTGTACTTAGAAAGGTTAACAAGCCAATGATTAAATGGCACACTCAGTTTACAGTAAATGAGACATTCATCTGTGATTAATAGAAGAGAACAAATCTAATGATATAAGCAGGATAAAATGACTTACTCTTTCATTCTTAAGGTAGAATACATACCCAACAGTTAGATCAAAGATTGAACAAAGAGAGAGCATACCAATGAGATGTCTTTGTGATAATGTGGCTATGACTTCAAATATGAAACCGAAAAGATAGGAATAAGCTAAAGGTGCAAATTAGCCATAAACTATACTTCAAAATTAAAGCAGTGTAAATAAATCATCAAACTTTAAACTGAATGCAATTTAGCCCCTACATATTAGACCTCTTACATTAAAATTGTAAGCCAACTCAATCTGATCATAAAATATAATTCAAGATTTAATTTCCACTGAATTTAAAGTTTAATAATTTATTTACACTCAGTTAAAAGTACGAGGGATAGGGTAATTTGCACCTTCCATTGGAATAAGATGAAGGCTTGAACGACTATTGAAAGAAGGAAATGTATTGGAGTTTGAAGCAGAAATCATCAAATACCCATTTGACATTGTCATCAAGTAATCACTCTTTCGGCCTTTAAAACCTACAGAAAACCTATTTCTGTTGCATTTCCATTGTAATCCGTCAATATAGCCATGAGTTTCAAAATGTCAAATACTAAAAAGCAGAATTGATGCTTAAATAAGGATATATTAAAATTTTGAAAAATTAATTATATTCTAAATAAACCAAACTACAATATTAAATAAATAAATAAAATTTTAATTTATAATATGAAGAAAGTAAATGAAAATATAAAAATTTCAGCAAATATTAAGAAAACTTTCAGCTTCTCTAAAACATTAATTTTATAATTATGATTAGTCTAATTATAATTTTGCTTTTAAAATTTAGAGAACTGCAAATTACTAATATAATTATAACTAGAAAAAAATATTATATATACCTTGAGCTTTGACATATTACAATAATATCATCTTAAAATTTATCCCTTCTGATTTATTATATTGTACTAATACATTATTCTGTTAGAATTTTTTTTGAAAAGCATTTTATTGTTATGGAATGACAAAAATAAATTATTATTTATCTTTTGAAATTTAATATGTTGTACTAATATTCTTACAAGTTTTATCTATTGTACTAGTATTCAAAAAGTTTGATATATTGTACTAATATTTATAAGAAAAAAAAATTATTGCTTACTTACAATAAACATTTTAAAATTTAATAGAATGACTATATAGTTTAATGAAAATAAATTAAAAGAGACAAATCAAATAGATAGTATAATATATCCAATTTCAAGGGGTAAATAATAGTTTTTCACTGTGATTAACAAGGTAAATTGCATTATTGGTCCCTAAATTTTGATACTTATAACAATTTGGCCCTCAAAGTTTAATTTGTAATATTAAAGTATTCAAGCTTATCATAAATGTAACTTAAAAGCCCTATTTTTTTCTTTATTTTCTCGCTCCTCACTATTTTTCTCTTTCTGAATTTTGATTCATACACTTTCCAACTATAGTTCTTTTTAGGAGCGGAAATGGACCTGGAATTACAATCTTGTCTATAATCCCATCCCATTCTCCGATAGAAAATTTTTTTAGTTCCCGTTCTGTTACTATATGAGGACGGGAATCCCCAACTTCGATCCCGACCCAACCTCTAATTTTATTAAAAAAATTTTACTTTATTTTAACATTAAAATTATTTTTATTTTTTAAATAAATATATTATTATTTAGGGATGGCAATTGGACCTGCATCCGCGGTGCCCCGCCCTTACACCGCTTCAAATGAGGTGGATTTTCTTGTTATTTTTGTACTTTGCCCTGACCCCGAATTTTTTTGTGCTGGGGACAGTGTATATGTGCCCCGCTCTGAACAATTATTTTTTTAATTATATATATATATATATATATTAATTATTTATATTTTAATATAATCAGTAATTTTTAAAAACAATAAAATAAAAATTTGATATTTATTTAAAGTAATTTTTTTTTTTAAAAAAAATATAATTAACTCATTAATTAAAATAAAAATATACATTTAATTTGAAAATAAAATAAAATAATTTAATAAATTAGGAGTCAAGTTGAGATCGAGGATCCCCGTTGGGGTCGGAGACCTCTAAAATTTTTCCAGTAGGAAACAGGGCAGGGTCGGGGTGTATTTTTTAGGTCAGGAACGGGGAACTCCACCCCAAGAGAGAGATGAGAAGGAAAAAGTTAGGAAAGAGATTATCACCGAGAAAAAGATGGAGAGGGAAACAGTGATTAAGAGATCGATGGTGCTGTTATTGAACAAAAGTTGGATTAATTACACGCATGATCACTTAATTTTGTATTACTTACACTTAAATTACATTTTTTTTTGTTTTTAATACTAAAATCACTGAATTTTATAAATTATCACAGAAAAGTCATCGCCAACCAATTTTAAAGAATTATTAGCCCGAAAACTCATTTTTTGCGGATTTATTAGATTATAATGGTATCAAGATTCCACCACTTGTTACTTTTAGCCACATTTCTTGATGAATTATAAAAAAATGTAGCTAGAGGAAACTAATGATAGTGTTGTGATACCATTATTGGTGATAATTTTCTGCAATTCATCAAGAAATATAGTTAAAAGTAATTAATAGTGAAATTGTAATACTATTATAACCCAATAAAAAAAATAAATTTTCCAACTGATAACTTATCAAAATCGGCGATTATTTTTCTGTAACAATTTATAAAATTCAGTAATTTTAATGTTATAAAATAAAAAATTATAATTTAGATGCAAGTAATGTAAAGTTTAGTGACTATAAATGTAATTAACCTATAAAAATTACCAATTCCTTGAGGGTGATATATTATATATTATAAAAATTATATTAATATTTCATTTCAATATAATAAACATATATACTTTTTTCATCTAATATTTTATTATTATATATCTATATATTAAATAATTTAATAATTATTATTATTACAATATGTCATTTTATAGAAAAAATAAGAATATAATAAAAAAAATAATAAGTTACTTTTTTTTTTTTCTACTATATTATAACCTAAATTATAATTTAGTCTTACCGAGCAGTGCCTTAATGACATGATCGTCGCTTTTCACCTAAATAATCTCCCAATTAGCGAAACTTCAAATCGACGGCGTATATCAACTTTTCCTTCCTACATCCAACGGCTACCATAATTTCTTTCCCACTAACCACCGATAAGAAAGTTGAAATTAGGGTTTTTCGGTTACTATAAAATAGCCGCAAATCCCCATTTCCATTTTAAAGCTCCACAGAGCTCACTCTCTCTGGTTTTTTATTTTTCAATCGAATCATGGGAAAGGGCCCTGGTCTCTACACTGAAATCGGCAAGAAAGCCAGAGGTATTACAACCATATCTCTTTCTCTAGGATTTCATATTTTATAATGATGTAAAATTTGAATAGTAATTTGGTTTTTTTTTTTTGGCTTGGGAATGGAATAGATCTATTGTACAAGGACTACCAGACCGACCAGAAGTTCACCATTACTACATATTCTCCGACTGGAGTTGTGAGTTCCTCTTTTCTGTATATTCATTTTTTTTACCAGCATTTTCATAGTTAATGATTTCAAGCTTTGTTTAGTACCCTTGCAAGTTACACGATGGACCATTCTCTATCATATAGTGTCAGAATTTATTGGCCTAACATGCCATGCTAAAATGTTAATTTTTCGGTTCCTTTTTTTTTGGCCATTGAATGTCCATGCTTCACTTAATTTGGCTTTAACATTCTCTTAATTTATTTCATTTGAAGTGGGATGAGAAACTAGATTTTGATAAAGTTTGTAGTCATCATTTATTTAACTTTTCACACGTTCCCCATAGGGGCAGTTTGTGTTTTCCATTTTGGGTCTTGATTTTTGCCATAGCTATATAACTAATTTATTTATTGATATGCATTGTGGCAGGCTATTACTTCCACAGGTTTGAAGAAAGGTGAGCTGTTTCTGGCTGATGTCAATACTCAGCTGAAGAAAAAGAATATCACGACTGATGTCAAAGTTGACACTGAGTCCAATGTACGATAGTTCATATTCTCGTATTTGTGTTATATACTAGTATTCTTTTTATTGCTAAATTTTCCTTGATAAGGATTGTGCTTATGGGTGCTAGATGAAATTAATTTCATATTGATAATGGGTTTTTAGTCTGTAGTTACGCTTTACTCTTAGAAAAATGTTCTCTAACTATATGTGCTCATACTTTATCAGTTTATTGGTTTTTCCTCTGTTATATGTTCTCAGTAGTTGTATATTCGATATGTAAGCAGCATACTTGTTTTACCTCTCCTACGCTTAACATAAAAGTATAGTGGGCTGTTGTAACCTATGTATAAATTATTTGGGCTATTGTATGCTCTTATCACAAGGATTAGACTGACATGTTGAGGATTAGGAGTTGGATTTTTTCTCTCACTTTAAAGATTTAATGTATCTTTTATGCTTGAAAACTATATGATCAAAATTATGATTTGCAAATATAGGAAGAGAAAAATATGTTTCAATCAAATGTTAAAAAAATTTATGAAAATGACACCCTTCTAGGTTGTGTTTCATTTATTAATCTATATACCCTAGAAGATTTGTGCCTCACAAAGTTTGCTTAGGTAATATGATCACAAATAATGAATTTGAACTCCTCTGTTTCAAATTCTTTCTGTTGAAATACAGTATAAGTTTTTTTTTATTCTTGCATATTTTATCCTTTTTTATTCCCCCAAAATTAGTGATTGGAATTGATCTGACCTGATGCATTACACATTGAAAAATCTTACAAAATAATGATTCCAAATTTACAAAAATGCAAACAATATCTATTCAGATTTATTTAAATTCAATATTTAGTTTGTACAGATTTATCTATTCCTGCTACATGCTTCAAGTTCTGAGGACCCTCATTTGATTTGTTGGGTTTGGTGAGGATTATTTTTGTTATTTGTTTCCCTTCTCTCTCACCTGCTCAAAATTTTCAAATATGAAGATGGAGAAGTAGGATTTTCCTGATGGTACATCCTTTTGTTATTGTGTTTAAGGACTAAGGATGTTTTAAGTTGCTTGTTTATTTAATTTCTCTCTGGTGCTATTCTATTGAGTTTTCATGTTAAACATATCTCATCTTACTTTGAATCTGCATTGTTATTCAGCTTTTTACAACCATTACTGTTGATGAACCTGCTCCTGGTCTGAAGGCAATTTTGAGCTTTCGAGTTCCAGATCAGAGGTCTGGCAAGGTAGGATATGTTTCTGTGGCATGTGCGCTACCTTTTTCTGTGAGTGTTTTATGGAAGAGATGGAACTTGAAAAATGAACTTTCATATTTCATCTGTTGCTCATAGCTTGTTCCTTATATCCGTTATCTAATGGAAGTAATTGCTGTCTCATCCGTTCATGATATTGTGACAGCTGGAGCTTCAATATTTGCATGACTATGCAGCTGTGAGTTCAAGTATTGGGTTAACACCTAACCCAATTGTTAACTTATCTGGTGTGATTGGAACCAATGTTGTCTCACTTGGTACGGAGTTGTCATTCGACTCAAAAACTGGGAACTTCATAAAATGCAATGCTGGATTTAGCTACTCAAATGTAGATCTCGTGGCTTCCTTGACACTGTGAGTGGAGTTTTGCTGTTTTTATTATGTGACTGGAAAGGGTTCCTAGCATAGGAAGTATCCTTGCGGACATGCATTCATGCAGACATTTATAAGTAAATGCATATAGTATGATCTATCTATTTATTCAGACATATTACTTATTAAGATTTATTATTGTTAAATAATTGATGTCGCAAATGACTGTTACCAAAAAAATTCGCATAAAATTTGAAATTCTACTTTCCGAGAGATTCGTGGTTGATATTCTAGAACATTTTGCTCGTCTTTTCCTAGTGATAAGTTATATTCTTGAGAACTTCAAATAAAATGACTACTTTCTTGAGCATTCATGATGGAACACTGGACATTATAGAAACAAAGTGAAGGATATTTGACTGACGATTATGTTAGAAACTGATAATCTTGATCCAGCTGAGTTCAGGTCAAACTGCTGTTCCTACTTGTACTGAACTTTCTACAGTTTAATACACTTAATAAATGTACATTTCCTGTACAGGAATGACAAGGGTGATTCTGTTAAAGCTTCCTATTACCATATTGTGAGCCCTGTGACTGCTGTTGGTGCGGAGGTGAGCCATAGCTTTTCAACCAATGAGAACACCATTACTCTTGGTTCCCAGCACTCATTGGATCCATTGACCACCATCAAGACACGAGTGAACAACTTTGGCAGGGCAAGTGCTCTCTTCCAGCATGAGTGGCGTCCGAAGTCATTCATAACCATTTCTGGTGAGGTGGATACCAAGGCGCTTGAAAAGAGTGCCAAGATTGGATTGGCTCTTGCTCTCAAGCCATGAGCACGCAACCTTGTTGCATTAAGGGTTGTAGGTTGGGCATTAGAATTGCAGTATACTTCTGTCCGGACATACCTTTTGTATTCTTTTTCTTCCGGTTCGAAAGGTTGGTTGCAATCTTTGGTCTGAGTTCTTATACTGATGCCTCTTATCTAATTTGGTTTCTGATGTAAAATAAAAATGAGGTGTCCTAAACCCATGCCATTTACAGTGAGGATGTTTACTTTTACAATTTTTTGTTCCAATACCTTTGGTTGCAATAAAAACTAAATCTTGGATGATGAATGATTAAGTGACTGCCCCTAGCATTTATCTTTTACATATTCCTACCTCCAGCACTATTAGCAAACTGTCTTAAATATCATCAATGCAGTTTTCACAAAGGCAAAACTTCTGCCATTAATTCACAAGGAAATTAAATGGGTAAACACTAGCTGTCATTTTGAAAAAGGAAAAATGTACATCACCTTATACTTCACTTTTCATAGAGACGAGTTAAGCAAGACCAATTTTCAAGAAATCCTATACTTATATACATCAATTGCCACAGTAAAGAGACCCATTTGCAGAATAAATTAAAAACAACAATGTGCTTGACAATAGAAAGAGAAGAAGGTTAATGAAAAAGTAGACGGGTGGGGATAACTGCAACATCACTGATGAAGACAATTAAAACCAAATAAATACTGACCTGTTGGTTTCCTTCTCATCCACCAACTGTCAGAGCTTTACCAATTGTCGTCGTACTCGGTGATAGTGTAACAGATGAACAACAAAAAATCATCCTTCTTTGGAGAGTGATGAAACCACCCCCCACTGCTATTTCTTTTTACTTAAATATGTTTAGCTGATGAAGCTACAAGAGAGAAGCCAAGTAGAAACTTACACAAGCAACTTTCGTGCTATGACTTTTTGCCATTCGGTTTTGGTGACTGATAAGGCTGGTTATATGGAGAAGCATGTTTATCACTTAGACTCGACAAGCTCCTCAATGGCTGTCCATTCCTTGTCATGAATCCTCCTTGCGTCTTGATGCCATTTTTAGTATGCACATTTGACTTTTTATGCTCCGCTTGCATGGTTTGGAAATAATACGAAGAGCTGGCCATATCCTTCAAGTTGGGCAAAGGCTTTAGCGTTTCAACAACTTCACTCATTCGTGGTCTGGCCTTGGGGTCGCGGCTAAGACACTGGGCAGCCAGGTGTATAGCTTTCTGAGCACCTTTGATTGAAAAGTGACCTTCAAGGCGAGGGTCTAATAACCGGTAGAACCTCCTCCTATCTCCAAAATGAGGTCTTGCCCATTCCACAAGGTTGTGCTCCCCATTTGGGCGGTTCTTGTCCATGGATCTTCTGCCTGTCAAAATTTCAAGCAAAACTACTCCAAAGCTGTAGACGTCACTCTTTGATGTCAAGTGTCCTAAGCCAACATGCAATGAATAGTAGCACAACATCAGCAAATAAGCAAATACAGCTTCAATGATTCTTACATTTTAAAGTTTTACTAGTCATAGTACTCCAGAAAAAAGGATACTTTCATTAAACACTTGCTAATTAAAATATTTATAACCACAAAAATTCAAAATGCAGTAGATAACTAAATAATGCGGTTGAAGGCATGTTAAATAATCATAAGTTTTTTTTTTTCAAAAGAAAAAAGGTTCCTCACAACATGTAAAGCAAATCTTATATCCCACCTCCAGCCTCATAGAAGCAACTCCATGGTTTCATAGAACCAGCCCGAGCCAAATTCCTGACCTGAGCTCTCAGCTCATCACGAAAAAAGAGTTGAAGGTCAGGAAAGTTGAAACACAACTCAGCCAGTGTTCCAGCTTGGGTTCTGCCTCGTTAACTAGCTTTCAAGCCAAACAGCCTATTTGGTTATTGGGCCTGAGCCTGAAGCATTAAATGTTCACAACTTATAGATTGTTTTATTGTTTCAGCAATAGTGCTGTTGCCACTTTTGGACAAGATGCCAAATAAAAGTAGTGAGAACAACAAGTGACAGATAAGCAAGCACCCACAACAACCATGCTCCCATTATCAACAGATATGAGAATTGATGATGGCTATAATCATGGTCTGAATGTCCTTATAATGTATATATGTGTATTAGTTTGTTGATTTGTTAGTATCAGTGACTTCCTTCAGTATCTATTAGCTTTATGTAGTATACAATTTTTGCCAAAAGAAAAAGAGAGAGAGAGAGAGAACGGAGCAATAATAGGTTGAACAGTTATTTTTACAAGGAGCCTCTATCAAAGAGGACCCTCCTTTTAGCATTTGTTAAGGTAGTGGTTGCATCTCCAGAAACACATGAATCACACAAAGAAATATAGGAGTTACTTTCACTCACTTGTACATATTCCTTATGTAATATAATTAAATGTTATCCAGCTCTTATTGAGCAAAATGATCCAGTTCACATGGCAACCTATGCAAAATATAAGAGCAACTCAAGCAAACAAAGCAAGTCAATATTCTCATCTTAATTCAGAGCTAAATACCAAACAATATATACCATCTAAACTTTAATGGTAAAGGGATAGTAAGCTTTTTCAATACTGACTTCAATCAATCTCCATCAGTAATTTTTTTATAACCGTGAATATTCCACTATTCAGGGTTGATAGAAATTTAGAAATTCACTAACAATTCTAACCCTTCAGCTGAAGTATGTCCTTATAAACAAATGAAAAATAATTTAGCATCACTCACCAGTCATAACATATTCAGGGGCAGCATATCCATATGTTCCCATTACTCGAGTAGATACATGAGTTTTACCACTCTCAGGACCATCTTTGGCAAGTCCAAAATCAGAAAGTTTGGAATTGTATTCCTATAACATAATTAAATTTTCTTTTCAGAATAAGAAAGGATACACATAGTACTGTAATAGGAAAAAGTTTAAAATGGATGCCTTCATTAGTCGCATACCGCATCTAATAAGATATTAGATGTTTTAAAATCACGATATATCACTGATCTTTCAGCCTCTTCATGAAGAAAAGCAAGACCCTTAGCAGCACCAAGTGCAATTTTCATTCTGATAGACCAGGGAAGAGGCAAGGACCCTTCTGCATATAAAATGGTTGTTACCAGAGAACATTAAACGCCGATCATAAAGATGCATATTCTCAAAATAAGCTCGGTTGTTTAAAGGAAAAAAAAATGCGGTTGAGGGGAACAGAGAAAATACAATCAGAATTCAAAGGTGGCTACACAGAACAGTGAACAATTAAGTACATGGTGGTACATATTGTTAAAACAAAAAGGGCTGTAAGGTAATATGTAATCATATGGCCTCCAAGAAAGAATCAAAAACAAGAAAAATTTTCAATTCGAACTCCGCTAGGCCATTTCTTAACTTAAAAATGCTTCCATCCACAAAAAGCAATCTTATATCCATAAAGAAATAATATCAAAATCAAGATCACGAGAACATGAAATTCTATACCTGTTTGGTGATGAGAAGGTGAGAACAGTTAAAAAGGTTAGATCAATAATAACATTTTTCCAGATCTTTAGTAACTGGAAAAATCATAGTTATATTTATTTATTTTAAGCAAATCAATCTGTAAATTGTATGACAAAATACACTCTCCAAATAGTCAAATTAAACAAGTGGCCTAACACCTCTTACCTAACAACTCTCGTAGAAATAGTTAAAACCTTGTTCCTAACTCAAATCAATTATTTATTAAAATATAACAGAAAAAACCGATTTCTATCCCCAGATTAAACTCACTACACTAAGACCACTATACTTATACGCCTGCTGCTGCTTAGAGAGGCAATCCTAAGCAGTACTTCGGAGCCGAATTTATTGCCCGCATTTAGCCAAAGATATTGTATTAGGAAATAAAAATATAAAGTTATTTCTCTCCTTTCTGGTGCAAACTATCAATATCATAGTTTCTACTTCAAGCATATATTTCAAGCAAACCAATCTTCTAATGAAGTTCCGCTAGTAGACAGTTGTAAGGATGAGAAATATTAAGTCACCATCATAAGACAGCATCAAATAGAAAGCAACACTCTTAACACTCCTTTCATAGATTAGTATCACACCATAATTATATTATCTCCAAATGAATAGGTAAGAAAAACTAATTTTTACTAAATCCAAGTTGCCCCAACATAAATCCTGTTCAAATGTGACTATTTTCTATTAATATTTCTCAAACCAAAATGCAAGTGGATGTACACAAGGCTTTCCATTTATATGAACATATGAAAACATTATCATATAATGTTCAAGATACCCTTTTAAGCAAGAGAAACTTTGGCAGTATCAAATTTTGCTCTCACGAGTTATAGTCACCTAAGGACCCTAAGAAAAATGAACATGCAATGCATTGATTACATAAATCCCATTTAGAACACCAAGGTTCCACAGTTGCATTTGACTGAACTACAAATCCAAAACAATAAAGAAAAAACGAGCTTGTAAGTGTCTCTATTACATACTTCTGAAGAGGTGGTTCTCCAAACTTCCTCTTGGCATAAACTCATACACCAGCAACCTCTGGTCATCTTCAATGCAATAGCCAACCAATTTAACCAAATTGAGATGGAGAAGATTCCCAAGAAAATTAACTTCAGCCTGAATAATAGTAAAAACATTAAAGTTCAAATAATATTACCAAGAAAGAATCATCTTGCACTAAAAGAAGAAGAAACGAGTGAAAAAATATAAAGATTACTCACAAGCCACTCTTTATGACCCTGAAGTCCATCATGATTGAGGGTTTTGACAGCAACAGTGAGCCCTGTGCCAGGTTTCACAGGGGCAGTTCCATTCTCCTCAATCCAACCTTTGAAGACACAGCCAAAACCACCTTCCCCGAGAAGACTCTCAGGCCTGAAATTCCTAGTAGCCAACTTAAGGTCACTGAATGTAAACTTTCGAAGGTGAGAAGCAAGCTTCAGTTCTTCACTGAATTTTGGCGTAGATGAGGTACTTTCTCCATTACTAGTAGTTGTAGAGGAAATTACAGGAACAACTGGCTGATCTTTGCTCTTCTCATCAGTCGATTTACTTTCCACTGAAGAACCAAAGCATTGCAAAAAGATTATATTTGGCTATTCAAATAAAGAACATCCTAAAAAATTCCCACAAATACAGCTATATTATATTTACCAATTAACTAAATTATAACAAATTCAGAACAAGGAAGTTACTTTTAATTCATATTCCATAGACAATAGATAATACAGCATTATAGTGTTGCTGTTTCATTAAGCTTAATGATGTAATATCATAAAGGATAGTAATTCATAAAATCACCAATCTTCATCAAGGCTCCACCCATATATGCGTTGACTTTAATGAACATTTTAATGTAAAATGACCCAAGTTCTGGAACATTTTTGTCTCACTTTTCCCTAAATAGTCAGAATCATTGACAGCTATGGAACGTTCAAAGATCAACAGATTTAGAAATTATTTAATACAGGAAGAAACAGGAGTCCTGGTGAAAGAATGAATATTTACTATACAATCAGTTACCAAAGATTCAAAGAACTTATTGCTTCTTTCTACCTGATTTAGTTAAACTAGACTACTAGGAAAACTACCCTAACAACAAAAACATAGTATTCATAATTGAATATGACTTGACTAAAAGTCATCAAGAAATTAATTGAAGAGATTATTATTATTACCACCATATTGAGTTGTGGTGCCGCTTAGCGAGCTATCGACTTTTGATCTCGAAGGCATGCAGCCTCCCATCAACCTGAATTTAGCCCAACATCCAATCTCCTCCTCCTTCTTTCCCCTTCCCTCATCTTTCTTCTTCTTCTTGCTCTTTGATTTATCTTCAAAATTCTTTGCCTTAAGAGAATCAGGACCCATACCCATCTTCAGCAAAATCTTTCTTAAAAAAAGCTAAAAAAATTCAATCAAGACAAAGAGAACCCATGTCAAAGCATAGAACTTTCAATCACATAAACCCATCAAAACTAAAGAAATAATAGATCACAAGCTAAAACAAACCCCTAAACACAAGTGATACCCAGTTGAGAAGTTTAGTCAAAAGGAGCTTAGAGAGAGAGAGAGAGAGAGGTGCTTGAGAAAGAGGGAAAGTGTTCAACAACGGGCAACATGGGCAACTTGAAACAAAGAAAAAGGGCAGCTCGTGCAAGAGGGACAGAAAGATTGGTCATAACAGTAGCCTTGGCATATTGCGGACAAGAAATCATATGATAAAATATACAAATGGACATATATATCATATATCTTTTATCAATTTTCTATATTAAATTAACCACCAAAGAACTTTGTGTAACAGTCTCAATGTTTATGACTGAATTGAGTTGGTACCATTCAGTTTTTGCCACATTTCCACTTCATCCCCAATAATTTAGCAACCTATAGACTACTTTCTCATCACTTAATTTATATATATTCAACAAAAAGTGATCATTTTCAACTTATGCTGCTGTGCATGAATCATGATAATCATAGTCAGAATTTTTTTTTCTTCTTTATCTGCTGGAAGGAATGAAATAAATAAAATAAAGACCATATTTTCAAATGTTAAAAAATTATTGGAAATAAAATAAAATGTAAAATTGTATGAAAAATTTTACAGAAAGAAGAAAGCCAGCTAACATCCATAAGAAGCTTTATGACTTGTTAGAAACGACAGAAGTAGCATCTAATAGGATGACAATTGAAAAACCATACAAGATAATAAATATGACTAACAGGTAAGAGTGATGTAAGTTTATATCATCATAAATTAATAAATTAATCTTAGATTTTATATCCAATCATTTTATAGTTTTGTTTTCATTTCACAATATGCAAATTTTAGAGAAAATTTTACATGTATAGCAAATTATAATTAGAATATTAATAAATTTATTTTGATAAAAAAAAATCATTTGTTTTAAATTTTAGGAGAAAGTAATATATTAATAAGACAATAATACAATATTATTTTTAGTTACATAGTTAAAAAATATTTCACATCAGTACCACTAATAAGTGAGATATTATGATATAAGATTAATTTTATTTATAGTAATTGAATTTTACTTTTATTGCGGTAAAATTACAAAAAAAAATTTCATTCCAAAAAGGTTACTCAATTATATTTTGGTTTCACTAAAGTCACTTCCGGTTAGTTTTTCAATATGGATAATTGGAAATCTAACATAATGATTGACGTGTTACTGGAAATTTGACTTGGTGGCTGACATATTACTGGAAATTTGATGTGGCGGCTAATATGTTACCGAAAATTTGACATGGCAACTGACGTGTTACTGGAAAATTGGCAGAAATAATTTTAGTACAAAGAAAATATAATTTGGTGATTTTTTTGAATGAAATTTTTTTTTGTGATTTTACTGCAATAAGAATAAAGTTTAGTAGTAGTGATAGATGAAATTAACCGGATGGTACATACTTATTTTTCTTTAATTAGTGGTATTAATACTAGTTTTAGAGATTATTATTATTATTATAAAGTTTGAAAAAAATTGATACAAACAATGATGATGATTATATATATATATATATAGGAAGTCGAATTGGGGAGGGACTAACCAGCGAGAATAGTGGGGGGTGTTTATCACTTCATCCCACTGATTTTTGCTTAACTTTGTGCTAAGGTGCCCCATTTTATTTTATTTTATTTTATTTTTATTTTCAATTTATCATCATCAGCTTCAGCCGTGATTTGTTTAGAACCAAAACACACACTTATTTTAATAAAAAAAACAGACCTGACTAAGGCTGGACTCGAGCAGGTCCGGACCGGTTCCGGTCTATGTCGGACTTTGACGTGTTTAGGCTTATTTAAGTTGAGTCGCATAAAAATCAGTTCAGTATCAAATCGAGCTCCAGTTGACTCCAGAAGGGTAATCAGATTTAATTAAAAAACAAATATAAAAGTAATCTACTATGGTATTAAAAAAAAATTATTAAAATCTAATAATTTAATGTAATTAGAATTAATTAAATATAAAATATTTTATATAAAAACATATAAAAGTATATTATAAAAAACTAAAATATTTAAATATATTAGAAATTAAGTAATCAATTATATACTTTGGGTTGGCCTGTAATGTATTAAAATGACCTTTTTCATGGCTCATAGTGTAAAATTCAGATGATAATCGAACTTTTACGAGATGGAATGTTATGATTTCTTCTTTATTAATTAAAGATATAGAATTCGAGTTCAGAATAGAAAACACCTTTAAAACTTCATCAAACTTGCTTGCAAATACAACACATATTTTATGCTCTGAGTCTCACTCTGATCCAACATCAGAACCTTACTGCTCAAAAACATTGAAAATAAAACTGTCTTTTCATACCAAGTGTATATGTAACATGTTGTTGTTTTGAATCTTGTCTTCCTCCCTTTCAACATAGATAACAGTTTCCTTAGCGGATTGAATTTAAACATATAAATGTTGACATAAACGCCCAGCAAACTCTCACTCACACTAGCAGACAGAACCATCGAATTTGAACTGCAAAATAGCAAACCAATAAATCCAATGAGGAGCATTTTCAATTGATGGCTAAGTGAAGTGATATAACACGGCTTTCATTAACGGGGTTTCCCACAGAATCAATCCATTACTTCCAAAACAGCATCTTTCTGTCTTCTTTCCCATGAAAATGAAATCCTCAAACCACACAGTTGTTACAAGAATCCCAAAAGATGTCAGTGAGGCAATGATTCATACCTGTTAGAGGAATATTATTAGAGTTGATTCCATAGGAAATTATGTAATGAATTTAGAATTTCATGAACAAAAATCAGGCGATGAATTCAAGTAGAAGAAGATGCTTGGCGATGAGTACAAGAATTTGCACAAGCTCTGAAATTTATACTGTTTACAACATGCTGTGGCCTGCATTCTTGTTTGGGAGCTGCATTTTTTTTTTCTCCTCTTGACACTATCAGATGAACCAAAAAAATGACAAAATTTGCTGGATAATTCTCGAGTATTCTCCTCCAGGATACAACAAATATCTTTTTCAGACTGTTTCAATGCTCCTTTCTTGAAATGTCTTATTCTGCTTTTTTTTTCTTTTTTTCGAAAAAACAAATCTATTATTCTTTTGTTGAAAGCTTTTCATGGTTTTTTTTTCTGTAGATGGTAAACAAATTAGCCATAAAGGAGAATGTTATACTGGAATAAAGGTTGTGTCTTCAGGATGTAAGCTTTCTGATCCTAGTAGGAGCTACTAATGCTACCACTGTGCAGATAAGCTTGACTGCAATGGGAATTACAAGCTAAATCAACGAGTAAATGACGAAAGTAGAATTCACCAAATTGAAAAATAAAATCTAACATGACTTCATCAAGATGTTTATGCAGCAAATTGTTAGCAGTCGATGTAAAATTCTTGCTATAATAACGAAGCAAATTAATAATAATTCCAAATTCCAGCGGTGAAAAGGTATTCAAACCATTATAAAAACTTGTAGAAGTGGGAGCATATGTAGTGGCTACCAATTGACTGCCATAGAACAATAAAAACAGTTACTAATATATATGCTATAACAGCTCTCCACTGCTGCTACAAGTCATTTTCTGATAGTGATGACATAAATATTTATAACGGTGATAAATCAAAGAGGCATCCAATTTTGTTACAGAAATATATATATTACATATGGGTTTGCAATGGTTATAATCCAATTTGACTACCAACCAGCTGCATTAATAAAACAAAAGAAAAAAAACCATAATTATTTTTTTAATCGTAGAGCTTGTAAACAGAATTTGGACATCATTTTAGCTTATGTTGCCTAGAAATAATCGATTCTTTTGTTTTTGACTTGGAATTTTATTGCTTACAGCAAAAAAACAAAATACAGCAGAGTCCAAAAAAAGCACACAAGTTATATATGCACACATTGATACAATCATCTCCATGTATAATTAAGCAACCACAGCAAGAAGAACCACAGAAAGAAGAACAGGAAAAAAAAATGGAAATGATGATGGTAAACAATGAAGAGAACCTGGGAAGGCGACGAGTCTGCACAGAAAAAGGCGAGGTCCGAGCAGCTCATTGTGTTAAAAGGCGGCGCAGATATCCAGCACTTGTTACACTTGGTGGTGGAGATGACAATCAAAGCCAGCAGCAACAGCAGCTGCCACAGCAACAAACTGATCAAACTTGTGCTGCTACCACTGCGAAAAGAAGTTCAAGATTTCGTGGCGTCAGCAGGTCTATATACAATATACCTTAATGGGATCTAACCTTTCTTCTAGAGCAGTTACTAATACGTATCAATTCAAATTGAACAGACATAGATGGACAGGTAGATTTGAAGCCCACCTGTGGGATAAGCTTTCTTGGAATGTAACACAGAAGAAGAAAGGAAAACAAGGTTTAATAACTTTACAATCTCTTACTCACTCTTGGATGGTCTAGCTCTTTTTCATTTCCAAATGCTTACAGTGCTTATTTCATTTATCTTCTTGCAATGGATTCTGCTTCGGATATGATTATGGGGACTAACAGTTTATCTTGGTGAGTATTCTTTACTAAAAAAATGTTTGTTCTATTTAGTTGTTCATCAATTTAATGGAGATGGTGACAAATTTGGTTTGAATGTCTCAGGAGCTTATGATGAAGAAGAATCTGCAGCAAGAGCATATGATTTAGCTGCATTGAAATATTGGGGAACATCAACTTTCACCAATTTTCCGGTATTCTATATTACCGTTAGCTAAGACAAACATCAAAGTCATATATACATTTGCATAAAAATAAATGACTTAAGGCTAAATGCAATTCTGCAGATATCAGATTATGAGAAAGAGATTGAGATAATGCAAACTGTAACAAAGGAGGAATATTTGGCCTCCTTAAGAAGGTACGATTTAAATTTATCATAGTTGTACCTTTCTGCTGCTAATAACCAATGTCCGCTTTCTCTAATGTTCTCTTGAATTTGAATTACAGAAAGAGCAGTGGCTTTTCGAGAGGGGTATCCAAGTACAGAGGAGTTGCAAGGTGATTTTCTTCCCGTCTCAAAATATTATATCAAACATGGCAAATAAATAGCAGAGTTTCTAAATAATGTTTTGGGACTATATATGCAGGCACCATCACAATGGGAGATGGGAAGCAAGAATCGGAAGAGTTTTTGGAAATAAATACCTTTATCTTGGCACCTACAGTATGTGTTCATCTAAACCAACTCTTTCAATTTCTTGTGATGAACCGAAAAACTAGCTTGGCAGAAATCCAAGGTTGAACGTTATCTGTACTTTTCCATCTCAGGCACACAAGAGGAGGCTGCTCGAGCATATGACATTGCTGCAATTGAGTACAGAGGGATCAATGCAGTGACGAATTTCGACTTAAGTACTTATATCAGAAGGCTGAAGCCAGAAGCAGCTGCCCAAGTGGCTGCAAACGAATCACAGACAGTTGCAGAGTCTCAGATGTTGCCATTGACCAACAGCTACATTCTAAATGAAGAATCTAAATTCTCGTTCGTCAGCAATATTCAGTTTAGTTCAGATTACCTCAACTCCCCCCAGAAACAAGAAGCTTCCCAAAACAATGTCCGCGTTAGCCCTTGCAACAAGACATCATCACCAACTGCCCTTAGCCTCCTCCTCCGCTCTTCCATATTTAGGGAATTAGTAGAGAAAAATTCTAATGTCTCGGAGGATGAAAATGAAGGAGAAGAGACAAAGACTGAACCACAAATAAGCAATGAGGACGAGTTTGGTGGGATATTTTACGATGGAATCGGCGACATCCCATTTCCTTACTCTTCCAACAAAGACAACTTAGAGTTGCAAGAAAGAGAATTTCACTTTGTTTTATGATCAGACAAGAATCTGCACATGGTATAGCAATGTGTATATCCTCCATTTTGTCAGTTAGATACATACTGCTTTCTGAAATTTGTGTATATAAAACCTCCTGTTAATGTGCAAGAACTCCTTGCTTTCTTTTTTACCTCTTCGGCTTTGTTCATAATCAAGGTTTTTACGAGAGTGTAAAATGCGTACGTGCTGCCCTTGCAAAAATGGCACGAATGAACTAAAAATACAAAAACTTGACATCCCGCCCCCCTCTCAGATTTTTTACGAGCCTTTTGCATGAATGGTTGCGGCAAAAGGACTGCCTCCAACAATGTTGTGTTTTCTGGTTTACTATAATTAAAAAGCTTCAAAAGAAAGTGCAATAATTCCACTGATTTCTTTTAAAGAATTAACAATATTGGCAGTACTTATAATTTCTCCAATCTTCCTCTCTGGAGGTTGTCCATATTATGTTATATTGTTATTGCCCTGTAGTGAAACTAAATCAAGGCATCCCTGTTCAATGCTTTAACGTAAAAAACGAAACAAAAACAGTGTAACAAGTTTGCTGCCTCCACAGTGACCTTTCCTAGACTGCTTACAGGCTATACATCAGTAGCACTAGCAATAAAATATACGGAATTTTTTTTTTCCAAAAATATGACTAATACACTTTAAGAGCCAAACACTTGCTCAAACAACTACAATTCAAGATGCTTCAAACTTGAAAGCAGAGAGGTCTTCCTAGCTCTCTGCAGGCAACTGATGGACTATCAAGGGCAGAGACAATGAAAAGCAGAATTAAAAAGGTACAGTTGTTTTGATAAAAATATAATTCATACAAAGTAAGATATTAAAGAGAAACTCAACAGTCAAAACCTAATTCCAAGGGCCCCAAGAAATGCAGAGGATTAATGTTGACAGACTAACTGGACATGATGGATCCTGAAAATGAAATAATGTAATGTCTCGCACAAAGGCCATCTATGCATTATCGGACAAGCATTTACCAAGATAATTAAATATTGAATTCTCAACAGAGCAAAACAGATTTAATTTGAGCTCAACCAGGAAACCTATCAAAGATTTACAAAATTCCTAAATGAGGTAACATCTAATATTGAACCTCCGTCAAGTTTAGCTGATCTAGGAGTTGCACCTTATTTCAGGGAAGCTAGGTTATATGGTTGTGAATCTCAGAACCATACCAGTAACAGTGATCACTAAACTCTAATGTTTATTCCAACATAATGATAAATAAGTCACAAATCAAATTTCAATGATACTGAAAACTGTAACAAATTAAGTTCAGCTTCAAAAGGGCAAAGATGGTCTCAATTCCCTTGAAGATGACATAACATGAAAAGAAAATGGCAAAAGCAAAATAAATTCCACGCAAACACCACAAAATTTCATTTAACTGCATAGCCACTGAGATCCATCTAGAAAAGCATAAAATTGCAGCAAAATTTGAAACAAGCGAGTAATAGAGAAAAATATCAGGCTGAACCGCACTACGAATTTTGAGCAAACTGAACTCTGATTTCTGTCTGCAAGACTATGGCTCTCAAAGACATACATGTGTTGTATTGAATTCAAATAATACAAAATTCTATTCCAATAGAGAGCATCAAAACTGCTTTCTTTTATTTCTAAAAAGTTTATCTCTTTTAGCATAAACATAAAGTAGTGCAAAGAAACCTATTGCAGATGTTGAAACTGAACGCCAAGGAAATGGTGGGTCCTTGAAACATACTAGCGAGGCTTCCAATTCCTGGGATGCATGGTAAACAAGAGAATGAATGGCATATAGATCATGGTCCGAAGACCTCATGTAATACGATGCCATCTCAAAGTCCAAACGGGACATTGCAGAAACTGCTTTGTCTAGTTTGTACTTGAACAGGTTCCATCTCTGTATGAACTCAACATGCTGACTCGGTTTCAAGAGCTTCCTGTCAGCACCATGCGCTGCTAAAGATTCAAGAACATCAATAGCACTTGTTATACTGTAATTCAACGAAGTCAAAAGCATGTTTCTTCGAGCTGCATCCCTCTGCACAAAAGACAGTGACGAGGTTTCAGAGAAAGGCCCGAATGGAGTCTGCCCCACACTCCATGTATAATCCATCAAGGTATTATTATGCCTTGAACTCCATGATAAATGGGTTGGTGACACTCCCCACATGCTCTGTAAAACTGAACCAACGAGTGATCGCTCAAGCTCCCTAGTATGAGTAAACACATGGCGTCCATTGCAGCTGTAATCACTCACAGTCTGTGTAGTCAGTGTCCTCACAGCAATAACCATATCTCTAAATGCAACTGATTGATGATATCGATCAAGCAACAAAAGTGTATTATAATCCAAATCAAACACATAAACAGGAAGCACTCTACCAAAATCCTCCTCAGGAATTCCCGCTATCCTCCTAAACTCCTCAGCAGACTCAGATAATATTTGATGCAATCTTTTTGAGTCCAAATACTCACTCACAATCAAAGTATAGTTATCAAACAAGAACCTTGAAGTATATGAGTTAATTGACCTCGAAATCGCGAAGGAACAAATGGAACACTTAGCAAAGTTAACTTCATAACTCCTGAACATCAAAGACTGGTCCCCAAACAACAATCCGCCCTCATCAGCCTCATCCCTAAAGGTCTTCTCAATAGCTTTCCAATCCAATCCACTCAAATCCTTGCTACTCTCAGACCCATAAACATGAATAAACTCAACGATCAAAGAGTTCTCAAAATGCACAGGAATTCTCAAGGAGGGCACAAGTAGTACCTGATACGCACTCCAAACTAAGGAAGCCAAATCTGCAAGCAGAGCTTTTTGTGACTTGGGTCGACCGTGCATAGCTGCAAGAGGGTGAAACTCTCCTCTAGGCAAAACCCCATCTCCAGATAAAGCAGGCCCATAATCCACAGGTCCGGCAGAGAGATCAATCCATAGATATCTCTCTTTGCCAGTCCAGATAGTTCCTAAACATTTGGTGAATCCCGGAGAAGAATCTCCAGGAGTATAACTATAGGCATAGTTTTTGGCTTGGGAACCTAAAGAAAGCAAGTAAATATAAATCCCCTGAACGGGTTTCTCCTTGTCAAATTCTTGCTTGATAATACGATCGACGGTATCATAAGGGACAGAAAGAAGAGGGGAGCGGAGGGAAGAAGGGGTGGCGGAGATAGCCGATTTAAGAGCATCGGAGAGGCGGGTAGAAAGGGCGAGGCCGGAGTGAGAAACATCGAGATGGGGGGAATGCTTAATGGCGAGGCGGTGAGAGTGTTGGTTGGGATCGGTGGCGATGACATGGAAATGATCGGAGGTGTGGGCCGTGGAGAGGAAGGAAGAGAGAAGAGCGGAGGAATCAGGAGGGAAGGAAGAGCCCACAAGGCGGATATGGAGAGAAAGAGGGAGAGAGAGGGAGAGAAGGGAGGAGATAAGGGAAGAGATGTGGAGGTGATGGGAGGGAGAGAGGGATTTTTTTAGGGAAGAAGGTAGAGAATGAAAAGAATCATTTGTGGATTTTGGGTCTACATGGGATTGCTGAGAAAGAAAGGTGTCTAAGCCTGGGATTGGAGCAGATATTGAAGAGGTCAGCAGAAGCAGCAGGAGGACGGTAATTGTGGCAGTAGGCATTTTGCAGAAGTTAGGGTAATTGCGATGGTGGTGAGCCTTAGGCCTGAGCTCTGAATAGTTCATTACTGAGATTACTAATTGACGAGAGAAGGGAGGGTCGGATCAAGCAAACGCCATTCTAATGCTCCTGCTGCTGTTGCTGTTGCTGTTTAATCCCTAGAGTCAACACACCCATCAACTGGGTCTGAGAGAAGAGTGTGAAAAAACCTAAAATTATGAAATAGAGCATCTTAAAAACATTGGATTAGAACTACGAAACTGTGTCCCACTTCTCCCTTATTTCACCCCAAAAAAAAAAAAAATTTGCTAAATTTCACATTCTTTTTTCTCTAACCGAATAATTTATATACAATTAATAAAGAGAAAAATTTATATGAATTTTTTTTTTTTTACTATGTTGTATGTTCCAAATGAATGTAAAGTGTGTTTCTACTCGCTTTAGTTAAGAATGGATTTATTGTGGTAATTTTTGATAGGTCTGAGTGGTATTATTTCTTTTCATTTGTGATAGATTTTGCATGAATCGAATGTTTTCTTGTGGTACAATGGCAAATTATAAAGACAGGTATATCACATGGGAGTTTTGAAGAATGGTCTCATTTCTCCCTCTCAAAGTGTTCTACATTTGATGAAGACTTCATGGCATATTTGTAACTAAACTATATGTTTCAAGGGATTTTTATTTGTTGAAGTTGATTCCATAATTTCCATGAAAGACGATCAATTTTAATCACTTTGACCATGGTGGGTGAATTTTAAATGCCTCGTCAAACTACCTGGACATTGCTTTGGCATTGGAATCAAGAATAATCACTGAACACATACAACGCATATGCCGTCTAATGCAGCAATCTTGGCAAAGCATCATAAGCATAAGTATAAATGGTGAAGAAATGTATCTCAGCTAGCGAGTCATTTGCTTCTTGCTTCACAATGCCAACATTTGTTCAACCAACATAGCATTTCAAAATAATTCACAAATCATCCGTTCATTATTATACAGCTCAAATTTACATGTATATACTCATGTATCACTGAACAAAATATCTCCACACCTATAACTCTCTCCTATAATGCAGCGACTGAATCTCCATCCTGCAAACTAAATGATTTCATTCTCTAAAAAATTTAAAAAGGAGAAAAAAAGGAAGCTAACCCATTGCCAGCATGTGTATGAAAAAGGAAAATCTAATGTATAGTCAAATTATTGACTTGATTCAGTTATCTTCAGCTATCAGTATCGCTATCACTATAACATTGTGGATCCCAAAACTTAGAATTACACTCATCTTCATGTTTCAAAACAGGACTTGAAGCATTGAAGAAGTCTCTGTAACGTAAAATTTGATGTCCACCGCCACAGGTAGCAGTAAGAATTCGTGTCCCATTCGCTGCCATGGCTGAACACCCAAAGTGAGTGCTTGCTTCCTCGGAAGAACAGCAAATCAATGAATTTGTTTGTGTACCAGTATCAGTCTCCCAAACATTAATGTATAAATCGTTTGGCCCTCCTGTCACTATTTTATATGGATCCATGTGCAATAGCGTCACTGGACTTGCATGTCCATCCAATTCGGCTATTGATTCAGGTTTCAGTGTCTCCTGGTTTCTCCTTATATCCCAAAGCATAGCTCTGTAATATTGAAAACACTGTGACTCCATTTAACTAGACATTAAAAACATAGCCTACAAGGCGAAGAAATCAAAAGAATTAAGTAGTTGATTAGACTGCTTCTGGCCCACCGACTCATTTATGTTTAAAGCTAATTTACACATGTTAGGTTTAACAGAAACACAGTAGCAATATGTAGGACATCCCTGAAAATTGTACCAATCTATTATAGTGTTTGATTTTCTTGTATAAGAATGTATATAATTTGTGAAATGACAGTATGTATAAGAAAAACTAAGGAAAAACAAAACGATTCCAGATTTCTATTATTCTATAGAGCATCTTACTTGCCATTTCCACCGGTGCAGATCAAGGACTTTGAAGGCAAAACTGCAAATGAATACAACTTAGGTTGATGGATAGCAGTAGTAGTAACTTTTTGCATAGTCCTCAAATCAATTGTTATAACTGAGGAACCGGCGGCAACATAAAGCAAATATTCATGGCACTTCATATCCACAGGTGTACCAGGCAGAGAAGCCATTCCCACACAGCATGAAGACCGAGTGGCAGCGGTAGTTGTATCCCAGACCTTAGCCTATAAGTAGCAAGGAATTTGTGACTGAATGACAAAATTATAGGCAATCAATTAGATGAAATTTTTGTACTAACTCAACATGAATACTTCCAAATTAAGGTATTGGCTGAAAAATTTAGAAAGTTTAAGACAATCATCTAGGTGAACACGGAAGTGATAGTGGCTGAGAGACCTTACACCTTCAGTCATTAAAAAGTAAATCCACTGTTAGAGCCACATTTCTGGTATCCATATGGCCAAGTCCCAATAAAGGATTTACTCTCAAGGCCCGTTTAGCATTGAGGTTGGAAAAAGGCAAAAAGCGCTTTTGGAACAAAAAAATTTATTTTAAAATTTTTTGAGTTTTGAAAATTATATTTGGAGAGAAGTAGGTAAATAGATATTTTTTCAAAAAGTAGATTTAAATAAATCAGTTTATAAAAAATAAAAAAAATCAGTTAATTAAATAAAAAAAAAATCCAAAACCTGCTTTTTGAACATACAGCAGAAATTCCAAACACCCTCTCAGATAATGCAATGCCCATATATAAGCAATATCTGAGCATTAATATCATATTGCTGGAAAGTTATTACAAGATCCTATATTTTTATTTCTTCAGAAAACAAGAATGACATGATAATGTAGCACTCAGAGATTAAAATATATTACTGAAATAATATAGTAATGCCACAAAGGCAGGGCTGCACTAAATTTAAGAACACAAGTACCTTGGAATCTTTTGAGATTGTCAGCAAAAGAGAAGTTCTGTGCCTGAAAGAACAAATGATGAAATTTCAATAACACAATTCAGGGAAACAATAAAAAAAAAAAAGAAGGAAAGTAAACCTCAAAAAAAAAAAAGAACTCATAATCACCACATGAACCTAAACACTATTTGGAGCACTTGACCAACTCAAATAATAGTAAGCAACAGCCAATTTATACGGAACAGTGAACACTTAAAATAATTTACTAATAAGACATTTCCTTCATCATTGCATCATATCAGTGATCTAAAGTTCATCACCTGGGAGCGCCTATCACCTATGTCAAGAGAAGATATTAACTCTGTTGAAGGATGTGGTATCTTTTCTTTCATCTATTGACTTCAATTTCATACTGCAATATGAAAAGCAAAATTTCTTCCTTCGACAGAAGATTTTTAATCTTAATCCAAACAGCTCAAAGCCAAATGATGCATGCTCTTCTAGTTTTTTGGTGGTAAATAAAATCTGTTGTGTAAAGTAACTAATTCATACCCTGCAACTGATATCGATTTAATAGGTTTCTCATGGCCATGAAGTGTAGCTTTCAAAGCATGCTGGCCACGCTTTCCACTTGAGCTAATGGACCAAAGGCGAACAGTACCATCCTCCCCGCCACTTGCCAATATTCTAGCACTACTATCGCCTAACAATTTATCTGACAATGTTGAAACAGGGCCATTATGACCCCTAAAGCAACGCTGGCAAGAACCCTAAAGCAAAGCATGACACAATTAAAAAATCTCAAGATATTGAAAAACGTATACATAAATATGAAAAAAATAAAAATAAAATAAAAACTTCAACAGAACACTTTCACTTAACAAACTTCTAATGTTCTCAACCAAAAAATAAAATAAAATAAAAGGAAAAGAACAAATTTTAACAAAATAATGACAGGAAACTATCAATATTGTAGGTTCTCTTAATGATTAATGGTAGGGGTAGAAAGCATATTTGTCACATGTTGATGAAATGGTACTGGTAGTAAATGGTAATTCATGCTATACCTTCCACCACAGTCGAATGGAGTGATCAGAGCTTGAGGTTACTAGAACATTTTCCTTCCTTTGTGACTCACTTCTATAAATAGAGGTTTCAAAAATGGGAAACAATCTGCAGCCATAATTTCTTATATGTCAAGCAACAAAAATTAGCTATATATATTAGAAGCATTATCAAATGCATATATCATTTACATTAGCAAATATAAAGTGGAAAATGTATATATCATTTAAACCACATTTGTTTGAAGATGCATAGTCCATTAAAATAGAGCCTAGGTTCAAGTTTCCAAGTAACAGTAACAGCAGAATATATACCATAGTTATAAAAGGTGCAAGGCGCTAAGGGGTCCTAAAGCCTAGGTGCAAGTGACATGAGGTGCAAAAATAAAAAAAATAATTCAAAAAAATTATAAATTTTATTATTAGACTACTAGTAAGGTGATATAATATTATAATTATTAAAACTCAAACACATAAGTCATAACAACAAAATAGAAATACATACACAAAGAAAAAAAAAACTTAATTAAGATTTGATATCTTAAACACAAGGCTCATAAGCTTACTAAACACATATAAATCCTAAGCTTAAATATTGTATTTAACAAGTTCTAACACTTATCAATTATTAATTATTATGGCAAAGCACAATTAGTCATGCGTCTAAATTGTGCTATTCAAATTATCTTTGTGAAGACTAGAACAAATGTTTTCTTTACCCTAATTCTTTTTTATCTTTTGTTTTGAAAATAATTAGGTATGGTAAAATCTACTAAGAGTTCTTTTCAATTTATAATCAATGGTTTAGATTTTCTCACACTAAAAACAAAAAAAAATACAAATATTTAACTAATATCACAAAGGCGCGTCTAGGCGCACCTCACCTTAGGCTCAAGGAGCGCGCCTTTGTGACAGCACCCGCCTTTGGGTTTTCAAGGCGGTAAGACCGGAGCCTAGTGAGCTTGGCGCGCCTTTAACAACTATGATATATACAATACAATCAATGGGCAATAGCACACTAGGGTAGATTCAGAATAAAATTTAGCATGGGAAAGGGGGGTGGCATAAAAATTCAAAGTCATCCTGTATTACTTATTCAAAAAAAAAAAAATGAAACACAAACCAAAGGATTAAATCCTCGATATAAATTCATTTTTACAAAAAGAAATTAAGAATATGAATTGCAACATATTCTTTGGCATTGAAGTGAGCACTTTTGACCATGCTGAGAATTACTACAAAAACTTACATGATCAGGATAAGAAGATCAACTCTAAGATTATTGTTTACTTTGGCATATAAAATCCAGCTTCAAGTTATGCATGAAAAAAAGTGGCTTCCTTTAAGTGCACTGTAGAAGACCTATCTACAGATTATCGTTGGATTGGCACATAAATGTCGTATTCCCATGCATGCTTAAACTGAGCACATTTCAACTGGTTGTAGTCTTCTACTGACATGCAACATAAAAAATAACTATCCTTTACATTGAAATGAGATCCATATAGCATAATCCTGGAAATTGATCTAACATATGCTTACAAATAATTGACTTTAGCCGAAAGAGACCTATCAGAAATTCTCACCTCATACAAGTGATTCTGGCATTGTGATCATTTAGTGCGACCACTGAGTCTTTTCCATTCAAAAAGCTATCGATGTTTACCATTCGTATGGATGAACTCTAAATAACAAGAAAAATCCAAAGATTCAAGGTCAAACCCAAAAAAAAAAAAAAGGGATAATAATACATTATAAAAATTTAAAAGCGCAAACGGATTTAGAAAAGGAGAACAATAAAAAGTCTAGCAGAAACCTGGGAAAATATAATATCATTCTTGTCCAGCATAATATGGTCAATAGGTTTAGCTTCCGTATAAAAATCCGCCGCCAAAGGATCAACAAATTTGAATTGATGCAATGCAGTATGCCTAGCCAAATATGCTTCCCTCGCTCCTGAAGTTAGCGATAAGTTGGAAGCAGCTACTCCTTGCGGCCAACGCTGCCTATAGAAAGCTAACAGAAAATCGTTTGCCGTCTTTTATTGATATAAAAATGGAAAAAGAATTTAACGAAAGAAGAGCGAGTACCTGAAGCAGCGGTGCCAGATGGTGTCGGAATAAGTGACGCGCTTCAAGAACTTACAGGTCATGGCCAAGTTAGAGAGGTCCTGCAGGCTAAGGTAAATGGCGCAGTGAGCTAGTGAGTCCTCGTTCAGGTGCGTTAGCTTTGTTGTTGGTAAGCTCAAATTGGTAGGCTGCGATGGTATCGGTGATGGCTCTGGCTCCGCCATCTTCAATTTGCAATAAGGAAACCCTAGTTCGAAAGCGGATTGAAGAACGAAGTGGATGATTAACTCGCGCAGACAAGGCAGGTAATATGCCAGTAGATTGTCGTTTTGGTCCCGCCGCCGTCGTCAAACGCGGTGCGGTGTTTGTTTATATATATATCAACTGATTCTGAAAGGTTTTTTTTTTTTCTTTTAAGACGATTTGCGTTATTTTTATAAATGTTTATGTTTTTAATTTTTTTAATTTAATTAATTAATTTTTTTAATTTTTTATAAATTATATATTTTTTTAAAAATATCTATTTATTTTATTTACAAAAATCAGTTTTCAGAATTAGGAGGAGTACAACTGACGTGGCATACTTTTATTCGATTTGTTGGGTCACCACCGAGCTTTGTAAATTCCAAGCACTAGCTGAGGTAATTTTATTCCTAAACTCGCAGCATTTCTAATTCGTTACTGCAGCATGTATTTTCATTCTTTAAAATTTATAATTTTTTCTCTTCAAATATAAATAAAAATTAACTTTTAAATATCTTTTAACAAAAAATTTTTATTCTTTTTCTTTCCTTTCTTTTTCTTCTCTTTTACTCTATTTATTTTTTTTATAGATGATTTTATTAATAAATAATTAAAATAAAAAAATATTGTTATTTACAAAACAAACTAAACTATAAAATAAATATTTTACAATAGAAAGTATTATTAGAATGATATATACACATCCTTCCTGGTGATGGAGAGAGACTTAACAATAACTAATCTCCGAGTAAGTTTCAAATTGTAAAATAAATGAATATACCTGTAGATTACACCGGAAAAAAAAAAAAAAAAAACCATTAATTTCCACAACAGTAATATGGTTACATGACTTATACCTCAAAACAAGAAATAAAAGATGAACATATTCTAAATACTTTATTTTTAGCACACAGACATAGGTACCCCAAACAGCGCAGCTGGGCAATCTCAACAACTTAAAAACGATCAATGGATTGTCCATGAACCAACTAAAATATGAAGACAACGCTGTCATGAACTCTGGACTTCTGGTTCTGTGCCACGCATTCTGATATCCACATCAGATTCCTAATTTCTTGCTCCCTCAACCTTATGTATGCGAAGAAGACGGCGTAATGAAACTGCAGTTCAGAACGGACAAGGGCACATTACAGAATTAGTCAAAGGAGAGGGAAAAAAAAAAAAGGCCAGAAACAAACAAACAATCAAAAGGAAAAAGGAAAACAAATTATGGAGCTAGGTAATAAGGAAATTCTATTCAACTCTCTATAAGAATACTTCTTAAGAAACATATACCAAAAATATGAAACATTAAAAGTGGACATTCAGCCACTGATACGGACCTGTTGCTCAAAAGCTAGGCAATGCCTTTTCACCTCCTCTTCATAAAATGCCTTGTCAAGCAGCTGACTCTCACCATAGGACAGTTTAGAAAAGATAGACTGATAGGGAGGATATTTTTCCATTGCAGTACGAACCTGTTCCGCAAGCAATGTTACATGATTGCAAATTAAGCATGCGGAAAAATATCCAAAGATAAAAATGTAAAAACCTCCTAATTTAAAGAATTGCATCACTCAGATATTCTAATAAATTGAAAGATCAGAAACCAGTCAATTAATGCCAACACACATGCATGCAAAAGCAAAATCTCAAAAAACAATGCATCTTCTAATTTCTGTTATCTATAACAACAAACCAACAACCCAGAAGCAAGGAGAGAGAAGCCCCCTATTATGCCATAAGATTATTCATCTCTGTGAAAGCACCAAATCGCTTTAAAAAACAAAAGTTCCAAAAACTACTAATAGTAGATTATAAAAGAAGAGGCCCTCCAGGTTCTCGTAAAGCAGGAGCCAAAAAAAAGGCCCTTAGCATTTTATTTTATGATTTAAGCACATAACAAACCTGATCTACGTCCTCACAGACAGCCAGTTCTTCATGCCCATAGGGGTAACTGTTTGGCAAAGGGATAGAATCTTAGAAGAAAACCGTAAAGAAAAGCATAATGATCCAAAACACAATGATCAGCAATAAATTCAAGCATAAACAAATAACTTACAGCAAGCCAAAATTAGAGTACAATTTTCTGCGATCGTCCCGGGTAAGCTCAGTGCCAATGCTAAACAAAGTGAACCACATCAAATATCAGGACGCATAATTGGACAATTATTGCATATCCAAAGACAGAACCGAATTCATTCATCTTCTCCTTTTTCACTTTGTGGTTTCGAAGAAAAACAGGAGGGCACTGAGCATGCATAGTACCTATTTATAGTTATGTTGACAGCTCTTCTATCAGCCTCAAAGGCAAGCAGATCAGACATTATCTCTGCTGTGGCGCCACCGAGTTTCTATTTAAAGATCACCTCATACTTGTAAGGAAAATGGATAAATGGAGAACATTGATGTGGTTACAAACACACAGAAATTTCAATTTCCTAAGTTTCACAAACCATCCTCACCTTACAAAACCTGTAAAAATCCTCAAGGTATGCCTTGTAAAGAGTATTCCTCATAATTTCAATATTCATGTCATCCAAGTCCTATAAATACAGCAAGTTGAATAAAAATATGATCCAAAAGGCAAAACAAAAAATTATTGCACAAAAAGAATTAAATCATAACTGTAATTCTATAGTTGCAGATAAGACCCCATAACTTTGCACTCACATGCATTCAAACTTGTACAATAATATTAATTATATAACACAAACTGTCTGACTCAACCAAAGTTAAAAAAATCTATTCTAGTCTGTCAATGATAATTGTCATTCGTCTTCAATATATAAACATCAACTCAATTTAGCTGTTATGTCACAACATACAACAATGCTGATTCAACATAAAATGAATGCAAAATACATAATTGCGCACACGATGACATGCATGAAAGAAAAGAAAATTAAAAGAAATACAAAAAACATCAGTGATATGCACCTCTGATGTGATGCACTCTGAGAAGTATGGAGCCAATGGTGTGTCAACAAGCACCAACCTATAAAGCTCCCGCATATTCTGAGCAACAGCCAGGGTAGCAATGCTGAGGGAGAAAAACAGATATTTAAAAACAAAGTCTTTTTAATATTTTTTCCCATTTCAAGAAGAAGCACTATGTTTAAGGGGCAAAACCTGTCAAACATGCCTAAAGGATGGCATTTCTCCAATAGCTCTTGTACATCCCTCTCATGCAAGGTTCCAGTGACTATCAAGACAACATTGTCGATCATGTGACCATATCTGGTGAAAATGATAGAAGAATTAAATTTTCAGATTATATTTTGAACCATAACAAACAATGATGTACGCTTCGTCCAATGCTTCGTTGCATTCAATCAAATAGGTAAATTCCCACTTAAGTTAATGTCAAGTAGCTAGGTTGGAAGTTCAAATAAAAGCACAAAGTGACTTTGAAAAGGCTTGATCAAAATATTGCTCAATCCAACTCTACCTTTAACTTTGCCTATATGCTTGGAAGAACTCTCTCAATTTTTAGGCATCATCATATATAATAGTATATAAGGAGGTCAATCTGAAGATGTAACAAAAAGCTCCACCAATGCACAGGCCAAAAAAATATAAACATATTCTCAACAGTTAAAAGGAAGACGAAAGTCTAACAGACATGAAAAATGGAACTCAATGCGAAATGTATTGAAGTTGGTCATTGTTGTTGTTCACAGAGATTTGACTTGGTCTAGCATCCTGCACCCTCAATTTCAATATACCTCCCTTCCTCACCCACTGTCCACTCCCCATCCCTTGATCATCACAATTCTTCAGAACAAATGCATATCAACCTCTCCTACTTGGATAACTAAAATTTTCAACATATTGGACTACGTTTTTAATTTTTTTACAATATATGGGAATGGTTGAGGTTTGATATATTAAACAGATAATTAACTTTTCAGCAGAAGAAAAGTAAACATACGTGCAATACTCCAAAAAGGTGGACAATGGTTCTGTTGCTTGACATAACATGTGCTTGTACTCATCAACAAGTTTAAGAGTGCATTTCTCGACAATTGTGGTGGTATGCAGTGGGGAAGGCTCTGCAAGCAGGTCATGAAAAACAGCAAATACGATGAGAGAATTAAAACTTAAATTGTGATATTCACTCAAGCTTGAAATATAAAATCAAGTTCATCCATCTAGAGCTGGATGTGACACCATTACAAGAGATATTAAAACAATCTCAGTTGCCTCCTTTTTCATTTAGAGTCTCTGAAGGAATTATCCAATTTTGGGTCTCCTGAATTGTGGAAACAATATTTAACAGACATGAGAGTTCTCATTCATTTTATGCTCTTTTTCCAACATTGAATTATATGTTGCGGGTGCTCCAAAACTGCTGAGCAAGATAATAGCTACAAGTTCCTAATAAAGTTCAAACCTTCGTAGTGGAGTAAGCGCATGTTCATGTAAACAATCCAACTGCTTCAACCAAAATGTCTTCTAAACACTGAACGGACGACTCATATCTATCTCAATAAGCTTCACAGAGTACCGGAAATCAGCTTTATGATCTCAATGTAACAAATAATACAAATGCACAGCTTGCATTAGAGGTTACTGAAACTTGCCAAGTAATTAGTGTTATTGCTTTACTTAAAATCCTATGATGTATTAGGTTCTCAATACTTGTCAAGTGAAATAGCAGCATTTAATAAGTATGAGATTCATATACTTACTCCGATGAGTTCACTGATCTCACTGAGCAGATTATCAATACCAACGACTCTCAACTTATACAAACACATAACAATTCCATAGTAAAATCAGGCAGTTCAATAAAATAATTAACAAAATGTGACAGTCCAATAAAACAACAATTTCAACTCAAATTTTATTTATAGTGCTGATAATTCACACTAGTAACACAAAGGCCCCACATTTCTCCACAACCCCATTCACATCAAATAACCTAATCAAACAAACAGCCATGAGATCCAACTATTCACTCACTCATAATTTCAATTATCAAATGTCTCAGTCTCTCTCCAATTGCCCTCAATTAGCATCGTAATGGAACCAGAAACCCCTCAGGAAAAGGGGGAGGAGGAAAAAGAAAAAAAAAAGAAAAAGAAGAACAATCATAGGATGAGAAAACGCACCATTTTGAAGATAAGGACCGTACTCGGTAGCAGAGAGATGCATCTTAATATCATCAAGAGTTTCACACTGACATAGATTATTGTAATCAGCAGCTGTAAGAAGGCCCGATCTATGACCTCTCACGATCGCCTCCAAGTAGCCGCCATGGATGTTAAATGTAAGCGCCTCGAATCCGTACATTTTGAAGCTTCAGAGAAAAAAAAAAGTGAAAAATAGAAAAAAGAGGAGTATCTATGTGAATTCGAAAGCGGAACAAGAAGAAGAAGCAGAGGCTCCTCTTCGATTAAACCCTAACGCTGATACAGAAAGCTAAACAAGCAAAGAGGAGACGGAAATTGGAAGGGAAGAATCGGAAGAAAAACTTCTGTTCTGGCAGTTATAATGGGAATTCAATCCATCAATTATTAGATTTGATCTATTTTCACCGATTTTTCATTTTTCTATTTCCAAATTTGGCATTCTGATGGCCATGGCTATGTGGGCTTTTACTTCCATTTTTGTGGGCTCTCATTCTAGACTTGTAAGTTAGGGTTTCATCTTTTTTATCATCTAATTATATTTTGGAAAAAAAGTTGGGCTTCTTTTGGTTTTCAATAAGATATTTCCTTTAATGAATTTAATTGTTTTACATGATTTCATGTTTTTTTAATTATTTCTTTTAATTTTGTTGACAAAAAAATTTTATTTAAGAAATTAGTGAAATAAAATCTTATTAGAATAGATATTTATATTTCAATTACTAAATTTTATTTTTTTCTTATAAAAATTACTTACGACAATTTTCTCACCGAATAGTTGCTAATATGACATCTGAATGCTGGCATGTAATGTCACGTTAACAAATTTAAAAAATTATAGTGTCACATCGTTGTTCATGTCAGCAATCCGATAAGAAAATGATTACGAGAAAAAAAAAATTAGTAATTTTTATAAAGAAAAAAATTAAAAAGTTATTTTTTGGCAAATTAACTCAAAATTTTGTACCTTTCATTATGACTAAAATAAATCTCATTTATAGAAAAGAAATACATGATACATCACTAAAAAAGAAAATGCAATTAAGGATATAATTAGAAGAATATCAATTTAGTTTGAATGTACAGATTATAAAGCTTGAACTAATTCTTTTACAACAACTGACCATGTGTAAAAGAACACCATGTTAATCAGAATTCTCGACAAGGGTCAAAAAATTATCTCCGAAAAACTCAAACATAATACAGACTCTACTTCCATTAGGCCCTGTATGCTTAAAATGATCCAACGGCTTCGCAATACATTTTCTATTTCGATAAATTACTGATACACTCCTTAATATACTAGCTTCATTTTTAAAAATATATTATAAAATCTCTTAGGTTTAATTAAATATACTATTTAGTCTCTTTAATTATTTTTCACTAAAATATTTCATTAGACAACTAAAATATTCAGTTATTCAACTAAAAAATACCAAAAATCTCTTATTTATTTTTTAATAATTTGTTAATTTAAAAAATACAATATTAAAACACAATAATAAATTTTATATTTTGGTATCAAGTTGATAGCACTAAAATTTTTTGATATCTTTTAGGTATTTTTTAAGACAAAAAAATGACAAATTTGAAATTTTGTTGATATGTAATGAAAAAAATTAATGGAAGAACTATAGAGTATTAAACTAAATCTGAAGAATTTTATAATATATTTCTAAAAATAGAGAAACCAACTAGTGCATTCAATTAAATCTCAAGAGATTATAATAATTTACCATTTATGTTTTCTTGGTCTTCAGCTATTTAAAAAATCACTAAACTATATTTATGTTTCATTAAAGTCACTTTTTCCAATTTTTTTATGACACGTCATCCGCCACGTCAAAATTCCGGTAATACGTCAGCTGTCACGTCAGATTTCCAGTTATTCATATCGGAAAATTTGTTGGAAGTGACTTTAGTGAAATAAAAACATATTAAGTGATTTTTTTGTGACGAAAAAAAGTTATAATTTTATTGCAATAAGAATAAAATTTAGTAATCATAAATGAAATTAATACCATAATAAGTTTCCGACACGACAACAAGAAAATTTAAATTTTGAAAATATACAAATGGATAAGAAGAATTTAGAGCCAGAAAATAATCAACTTTGGCTGATATTAAAACATGCAGTAAACCTAAGAAACTAAAACTTCAAAGAAGATAAATTGATGCACAATGACAACGTTGAGGTAAAGAAAGGAAATTCTTCCCATGTATGAAATTTCTTTTCTCAATTTTTAAAAAAGAATTATTAGGAAAAATTGGCTAGAGTACAGTCAATTTATTGAAAAATGGTTTCATGTCTCCAATAAAATCATGCTCCATCCAATTACCTTCTGAATTTCCATTTTTCTTCTGTAGAAACTTCAACCTTAATTCAAGAAACTGGAGGGGAGAGCCAGTCATTGAACACAGTGTAGCATAATCCAAGTGCATCAAAAAGCCCATGTTCAGTTGCTTCCTTATCCTCTCTCTTTCCTAATAATCAACAAATTCTATCTCAATTTTTCATTTTTCTTTAGTTATTAATATTATGCGATAACTTTCATATATCATGTTATTAATTTTTTATGCAATAATTAATATAATAACGGCAAACAGCAATAATTTCTTCAAATAAAAGAGTAAATAAAGGAAATGAATAAATGACAAAGATAAAATAAAAACTCATGAT
>CATIWF010165124.1:0-10120 GCA_949630135.1 Balakata baccata
GATATGTTTATATATATATATATATATATATATATATATATATATATATATATATATATATATATATATATATATATATATTGATGGATGCAATATGTGTAATTTTATGCAGATAATAAAAGCAGAAGAGGAAAAAGAAAACGCAAGAGTGACAAAACAAGCATGCGAAGTAGTGAATACAGATAATTATAATTCAAAATGGTCGCTTTGACTTCATTCTTTGGATGTTGGTAGTATTATCAACATACAAACCACTAAAAAGCTCCTATTTCCCAATTTTAGAAAATTATTGTTATTCCCCATTCCATATGTATACTTCTACCATTCACAATATATACTTGTAAAATATAATCAAACCATGTTTGGGAAATTCAATCAATTTTCATATATTTTATTTTTTATAAGTAAAAATTTATTTAACTAATTATTATTAATTATATATTAAGTTTTTAGAAAGTTTATAGTTTTTCTTGTCAAAAAAAAAGAAAGAAAGTTTATAGTTTTTCGAAAAAAAGAAAAGAAAGTTTATAGTTAATTTGTTAATTGTTATCGGTTATATACATTCTAAGCATTTCGCACATAAGTTTTAAAATCATGCAGTTTAACATTTTGACGCTTAAGGAGCAAAAATAAATGCCAATGATTTACTCTGTTATTATATCTTTAAATTTAAACACCGTTAGTGATTGCTTATGTGGCACCTAAACTATTACTGTAATTTTTGTTAGTTCATTAAAAGGTAGAATAAGGCGTGGATAGTGATTGCTTATGTGGCACCTAAACTATTACTGTAATTTTTGATAGTGGTCATTTTACACTCATTATAAAGTGATAAATAATTTAAATAAAAAATAATTTATAATTATATTAAAATTTTAAAAAATAAATTATTTATAATAAAATTAAATTGTCCTCGTGATTAAGGTGCCACCCAATCAACAATCACCAACTGTGTTAAGAGACCAAGTAGTAAGGGTGTTAACCATAGGATATTTTTGACGGTATAAAATTTTGTCCTTGGAAATTTAAAGAGTTGTTTGAGATTGTTGTTGAAAGTTTTAAATACGGATTTTGAATTTTTTTTATTTAATTAGTGATTTTTTTTTAATTTTTTATAAATTTTTTTTTTAAATCTACTTTTAGAAAAAATATTTATTTACCTCTTTCTACTAAAAGTAGTTTTTAAAATTAAAAAAAAATTAAAAATGTATTTTTTAGAACGCAATACCAAATAAGACTTAATTGTTAAAGTGCCAAATTACATAATAATTCTATGTATGGGTGTGTAACAGTTTGGTATACCAAATTGACCAATTAAATTTCGATAACTAATTACTGAATTAAAAAAAACTCGATTCAGTAAATGGTAATAAAATTTGAGTCATTTAGCTTATTCGGTAATTTGCCGCAATAATTACTGAATTTTATATCTTTAGATTTATTTTAAATTTTTAGGTATGATATTTGTATTTGTTAAAAATATATTTTTCATTTTATTTCAACAAAATGTTAATTTATAGTATTTTAATTTATGTGATATTTTTATTTATATAGTATTTTTATTATAATTAAATAAGTTAAAAATTTTGATAAATTTAAGTAAATTTTAAAAATTCGGTAAAATTTTCAATTATTTGAAAAATTACTGAAATTTTGAATTTTGTAAATAGTAACCAAATTTTTTATTTGATTTAGTAATGATGAGATTTTTTTTTGAAAAATTTGATATTCATATACCAAATTTTTTTTCGGTTCGGTAACAAAATTATCAAATGTTCTCTTCAAATTTTATAAACTTTATTTTAAATCATTTCAAATTTAATAGCAGCAAGAGTGAATTCAACAAATTTAATTATTTAATTGAAAAATGAAATTTAATGATAAAGTAGTCAAACCATTTTTTTAATCGAGAAACTAAATTACATAAATTTATAAAATTTATAATCCAAAATATATTTTTATTAATTCACCTAAATATAAGAATTCATTATTATCTACATCACATACATTTGGTTTTCACAATCAATTGTAGAAATGCAATAGTAATTATATAACTTAGCATTTTTCTTTTTTGTTAATTCAAGATTGTTTTTGAGCATTGCATTAAAAAATATAAGAAAAAATATTATGATAATACTTTTTTTTAATCTTTTAATAATTTGAATTCACGTCAAATAAATTTATTAAAAAAAAATAAAATATTTCATTCTAAATTTTAAAGATATTTTATATTAGGATTCAAGCTCCAGATAGTAATATGTTAGATAATATATTAATGACGCTAGCTGATGCCCATATCATCCAAAACAGTCTTAAGCACAAAATGACATGATTAGATTTGAATGCCATGAGTTGAACGTATGTCATTTCCACAAAAACAATATAAAAATGGCCAAATTATAATAATATGATTAATTTGAACTTTAATGAAGACACCAAGGCAATTATATCTTGCTTGTGCCGCTATTGAAGTTGATTGACATTAATTGTTTTCCACTAAAAGCATAAAAATTTATTGTCTTGGTGAGCCTAATTCAAATATTGTTCACGATAGTCAATTACATAAGACCTAAGATTCTTCTTTACTAATTTGGGCCCATTAATTGACCTTTGAGGTGAAATCATTTTGAATTAATAGTCTTATGTGCTAGGTGAATTATTCAATTTTTACGTTAGATTAATGTGCCTATTTTTATTATAGTTTTATAGATATTTTTAATTGTTTAAAGTTATGGTTTATGTAATTTTTAATTTGATTTAGTACTTAATTGTATTATATATATATATATATATATATATATATATATATATTGGAAAAAAACGTGAGGAGCATATTTTGAAAGTTGAGGAGATGTTTTTGGTTGTAAAAGAGACCATTACAGTCTTTTAAAGAAGCAAGAAGTTGATTGACAACACGGGCTCGTGACAAGGAGAAGACAGCAAGCCACTATCATGTACGTGATGACCAGCACAAGCACGTGACGCCTGGCTAGGAGAGAAACAAGTATTCATCACAACCTTGTGATGCCCGTCACGCACATTGTACCTGCAAACATTGTAAAAATGCGCCCCACCTTTCCAACTTTAAATTTAAATAGTTGTTTTGGGGTTTAAAAGGAAAACAATATATTTGAGAGACAAAGTTAATTTAGGACTCTACAAACTATATATTTTTTCATCTTTTTCTTTAGAATTAGGGGGGGACTCCTAGTAATTTAGAATCTTCTTCTTTCTTCTTAGATTTTCTGCACATACAAGAAATTTCTTGGCTGGCAAATTTGTTCTTCAACGGGATTGCATGAAAGTGAAATATTATTTTTGGCTCTTAAAGATTGATAGGACTTGAGTGTGAGGGATTGGAGACCACCATTCTAAATTTCCAGATTTTATTGATTGAGGAAGCATCTTAATATTTTACCTTCTTCATTATTTTGCCGTGATTTTAGGTTGACAATGAATATTAAGATGATTTGTCCATTATTCATGTTAGACTAAATTTTTTTTGAGTGCTTGGTTAGCAACCCCAGTTTTGTATGAACTCTTTTTATTTTATTGATAGAATTATTATTTTCCATTTTAATTCAATTGTTCTTTATTAATTTCTAGTTTGATGATTGATTGACTATCAATAATTGAATTAAGAATGAAAATATTAGGGTGTAATTATTGCACAAGTTCTGTACTAGCTCGACTAATTAAATTCTCAAGCTCTTATATTCACAAGTAGTTGCTAGATCTTAACACATGAAAAGTGGTTACTTGTTGACTTAGCATTAGCAGTTAATTAGTTAGAGTTAGCTTATTTGTCTTTTTCTTATTGGTTTAGTTAGTTAGAAATCTTGTATATAAAGGAGCTTATAGCAATTAATTTATCAGATCATTGATTACCATCATTCTTTGTATCTTGATTTCCTTTTACAGTTTATCATTGTTATTAGTTTATTCATAGCCATTCTCTGAATCTGTTCATGGTATCAGATCTTTGGTTCTTTGAAGATCGGATACCTTTTTTTCTCTATTACTGTGTGAGAGTTAGATTGAAGAAGTTCACTCATTGTGTTTGTTTCTTTTCGCTCAATTGAAGATATGGAGTATAATATTGGAGATCCACTGTTCTTGCACAACTCTGATCATTTAGGTATGTCTCTTGTTTCCAATCCTCTAAATGGCTGGAATTTTCTGTTATGTGTAGATCCATGAGGATTACACTTGAAGTGAAGGTGAAACTGGACTTCGTTGATTGTAGTTGGGAGAAACTGCCACCGGAAGATCTTAATCCGGCGCAATAGTGAAGAGTTAACTGCATAGTAATTTATTGGATATTAAATTCAATATCTAAAGAAATAGCAGAATTGTTTCTATACATTGATACAGCTAGAGAACTCTGGATTGAATTCGAGCAGCGCTATGGTGAAAGCAATGGTCCTCTGTTATTTCATATTAGAAGGGAGATAGGATCGGTTGCATAAAAGGACCTTTCGATTGACCAATATATCAACAAATTAAAGAAGTTATGGGATAAATTGAGCTACTCACAACCTACTTCTATATGTACATATGGAAGATGTGTCTGCGGCATAGACAGAGCCATTAAGGAGATGAATTCCAAGGCTAAGCTAATAGAGTTCTTGGCTAGGCTTATTGATGTTTTTAATATAGTGTGAAATCAGATCTTTGTAATGGATCCTCTACCAATTGTGAATAGAGCATATGTTGTGTTAATGAGTGTTTAGAAGCAAAAAGAAATTAATATGCATGTGGAGTTTCAAGAAAATTCAGCAGCTCTATTGGCAGCAAAGAATTATTCACAGAAAGGAGAAAGAATTTCAAGAAAGATAAAAGGAACAAACACTGTGATTTTTGTAATATTAATGGCTATACAAGGGAGACTTGTTTTGAGATCCATGGATACCTAACCTAGTATAAGGAGATGAAAGAAAAGGGGAATCAAAATTCAAGAAGAGATTATGCGAATGTCGTTGATAATGACTCTAATGAAACTCTATTGGACATGTATAATGCAGTATTGACAGACAAGAGAGAGAATTGGCAGTCTATGGCACATATTATACAACAAGAAGTTGCTAAATTTCTTAAAGGAAATATGATACTAGAAGAGACCCGAGTTAAGTTCGCCCATAACATGAATAATGAATATGCAGGTGACAATAATAATTCTCAATATGCTTTAAGTGCCCTGGACCTGTTAAATTCAGACTCCTGGATAGTTGACACTAGAGCATCCAATCATATGTGCTCTAATGTTGAACAAATGCAAGGAATCATCCCTGTTAAAACCAAAATCCCAATTCATCTACCAAACGGTACCACTACTCTTGTGAAATATATTGGCAAAATTACATTGCACCCTAACCTTGTTCTAATAGATGTCTTTCATATTCCAACCTTTAAATTCAATCTTTTATCAGTCAATAAATTAGTTAAAAGTAATCACCTGATTTTCTCTTTCTATCTTTTTATCTATTGCAAGACCAGAGAACTAAAGGGCTGATAGCAGTTGGCAAAGTTCTTAGCACCCTATACATTCTAGACCCTAATTCTTTTTCACTTATAGTATTACATGCATACAATTAATTTTTTAACAATTCAGTTGCTTGTGTTTCTGTTGCAAATGCTATACCAAAACTCTTTTGTTCTTCTTTTAATTCCATAAATAAAGGTGTCATTAGTGTTACTATATGGCATAAACACCTAGGGCATGCATCTAATGTCTTGTTGAAATTTCCTTTCTTTAATTCTACAACCACGGTAGATATATGTGATGTGTCTCATATGGCTAAACAAATAAAGTTGCCATTTCTAACTACTAGTATACAGTCAAAGAGGATTTTTGAGTTAGTGCATATTAATGTTTAGGGATCTTATAAGTAAGCCATAATAGGAGGAGCGCATTATGTGCTCACTTTAGTTGATAGTTTTAGTAGGGCAATAAGGACTTACTTGATGAATGGCAAAGATAAAGTGTTTAGTTTACTCTTTGGTTTCTTAGCTATGGTCAAGACTCAATTTAGTTTACATGTGCAAGGTGTGAGAAGTGACAATGGCATGAAATTTATTAATCAACAATGTGTAAACTCTTTACTGATGTAGGAATATTACATTAGAAAATGTGCCCCTATACCGCTCAGCAAAACGGGGTCATAGACCAGAGGCACAGGTAATTATTGGAAATAGTGAGAGGTTTGCCCTTTCAATCACATTTGCCTTCTAACTTCTAGGGGGAAGCTGTCCTTGCCACTGCTTTTATTATTAATAAGCTACCTTGTTCAATATTACAATGGAGATCACCCTATGAACTACTATATGAGAAGAAGCTGGCCTATGAAAGACTAAAAGCTTTTGGTTGTTTGTGTTTCTTTACAAACACATAGCCTTATAAGGATGAACTTAGTCCTAAGGCAAGTAAAGGAATTTTTGTGTTGTATAGTCAAGGGCAAAAGGCTTATAAAATCTTTCTTTTAGATACTAGACAAATTATCATATCAAGGGATGTCATTTTTTATGAGGAGTTTTTTCCTTATCAGTCAACAGTTGATGGACAAGTCACAGATGCAGTACCTTTACCTACTCATGTTGCAACAAATTTTTTCTCACCTTTATCTCCATAAGCAACCAATCCCATATCACAATCACCACCCTTATCTTCACATACGGATAATGCCATCTCACAACCACCATTTTTTCAACAACCTAATTTTAAGTCTTCTATAACTGTACCTTTACCCACTCATACTAGTTCTAGAACCAAAACCACCCCTCTATGGATGAACGATGATATATATACATTTGTTTACAATTCTTCATCTTCCATTGTTATTGGCTCTACAGTCTCATTTGGAAATGTAAGTCTTACTCCACAATCTTTCCTTTTATTTCTACTCCACATTTTTCCCCTACTTATCTCACCTTTTTAGCCAATATTGACCAAGTTTAAGAGCCTACACATTACAAGCAAGCTATTAAGCACAAACAATGGGTGGATGTAATGAATAAGGAGTTGGAGGCTCTAGAAGCTAATAACACGTGGGAAATTACAACTCTTCTAGCTAACAAACAGGCTGTCGAGTTCAAATGGGTATATAAAGTGAAGTTTAAATCAGATGGCATAGTGGAAAGGTACAAGGCCAAGCTTGCCGTCAAAGGATACAATCAAGTATTTGGAGTTGATTACTTTGAGATTTTTTCACCCGCAGCAAAGATGGTGACTACCAGAATTTTCTTGGCATTAGTTATTGTAAGGTAGTGGCCTCTACATCAAATAGACACCAACAATGCCTTTTAAAAACGTCCTTATATGGCCTTAAACAGGCCTCACGATAATGGAACACTGAATTCACCAAACAACTACTAAATTTCGGTTTTGTTCAATGTGACCATGACCACTGCTTATTTATCAAACAATAAGGAGACTACTTCCTTATGTTACTTGTGATGGATTTTAAGCATATGTTACATACATATTACGCAGCGGAAATTAAAATTTTTCAAAACCTGAATCAAAGGATTATACATATGCCAATTAAAACTAATTTAACTAAAGAAAATTTAGAAATTGTACCTATATTATTTCTTGATTTTTCTTAAACTTCTCACCTTGTTGGGTTGTAGCAAACCACAACAATCCAATCTTGGATTGTCTCTAACAATATCCATGCAAAGATGAGAGAATGAAACCACTAGGGAGATGGCTTGAACATACCTCAAAGTACTAGCAATGAGAATGTTCCTTTAAGAGGAAAAATTAAACTCTTTAATTTTTCTTGTTGTCTTCGAAAATTTTTCTTCTCTCAAAAAATTTTCCATGTCTATTTTCTGTCTTTTGGAGTCTTTTAGATTCAAAAGAAAATCAGAAAACTAGATCAAAAATGAAAGGAGAAGAAAATGAAAAGTCATAATCCAAAAATTAGCCAATTTAAAGGCAATTGGGGGCTACTGCGCGCAGCAGCCTGCCTGGGCCTGCGGGGTAGGCCTGTCAGGCCAGCGGGCCCACGTGGGCCTGTCAACCCCCCCGAGAGATTTTTTCCCGCGATCTCATCGCGAACCGACTCAAATAATTCTCTCATATTTTGGATCTCATCCAAAGCCATTTTACTCATTCTTTACATATCCAAAGCGTGTGACCCATTAGGTTCCCGGTTATGTTGGCCACTTAAATTATCAAATAATTTAAGCAAGTCATCAGCGGTATCTAGCAACACAACATGACCCCCAATTAACAGGAAAATCAGTGATTTGACTACGAACATTTCTATAGACAATAATATGTGCAACTTGTCCTTTCACCATTCTATACCCCACTCAATTCAGAGCATGGACTATGTGTCAGCTTCTGTTAGATTGACTACGTCACAGCTAGCCCAAGTGATTTTAGATCTTATCACTGAGACTCATTACTCAATTAGACATGTCACTTAAGACCATCTTCATGGCAGTTCCACTCTGGCTAGAGATTCTCGAGTAATGATTCCAACAAGAGACTGTGGGTATACTCTCCCTCTATCAAGAGCGGTGAATCCTCTATTGGCTACCTAATTACCTTCGAATACCTCATGTTATACCCAATCACCACCCTATGAGCAACCCCTATGAGGCAACAAGGAATGGAGTCAAAGCACATAATCAGTATCCAAGATATCCTTGAGTACCTCCAGTCTAAGGATACATGCACCATTGCTATGATGAGACTATCATTGACATTTGAATAGATAATCCATATGATTGTCTCATAGCAGGTCATCCAATGTACTTGACTACTCTTAGTAAGCATCTACATGTTAACTTTGAACATCTCATGCTCATAGCTTATGAAATCTACTGTTTGATCCAATCAAAGAGTATAACATGTGCTAGTCTATCAGGATCAATATTATCCCATCTTGTTAATCCTATGACTAGGGATAATTTAGATACTAACATAATTACATATGATAAGAATCTTATTATCATGATCCCATCATGATTTCCTTCATGCTGTGTTTCATATCATGACTTTCATTAATCAGTTTAAGATCTATATCAATTCATATGCAAATGAATACTAATATAATGAAAGAATGCCTTTATGAATGTGTACATTAAGTGCCTGAGGCAATTGCTTTTTGGGTATATCTCTAACAATCTCCCCTTGCACTAAAACCAATCGTCATTGTACGTTACACTACAGGCGAGGATATGACTATCATATTTCTTTTGGGGTTTTGGTCTAGTGACTCGATCAAATATTTTTCTAATCAGTGGAAACTCTTTCTCTCATTACATTACATCTACCATTGATTTCTCAAATCAATTGATAAGATTGAGTATATGTTTGGACATTTTGATGAGACCATGATTCCGTTGCACATGCAATGGCTCTATTGTTGTTCCAATCATATTGAATTTACAATACTAGGAATCACTTTTGACTTGAATTCCCTTATCCAAACCGCTTCTTAAGGTGCTTTGGAAACTGTCATGTACTTTTAGTTTTGGAATCCGCAGCCATCACCTATTTGGAACTCTTCCAATTGACTACACAACCATTTAATATGAATACATAGCATGATTAGGACTTAAGTTATGCTTGTCAAATTGGATGCTGGCATCTATAATCCTGCTTACCTTAAGCTTACTATCTCCTTAAACCAATAATACATCCCCAATTATTCTCAAGTATTTAAGGATGTTCTTAACAGTCACCCATAAACCCTTGACGATATTATATTGATACCCACTCATGACGCTCGTAGCATGATATCCATTAGGCCTAGTACACAGCATAGCACATGATGAATCCAATAGCCTAGGCTTATGGAATCTCATCCATGCTAGTCTATTTGTCTTTGGACATAAAGACTTAGAAAGGGTAATCCTATTGATCATAGGAACAGATCCTCTCATAGACTACTTCATGATAACCACTTTAGCATCTTAGCTATGTAGACTAAGAAAGAATGAGTAACCTCTTAGATCTATCTCTATAGATCTTAATCCCCTTTTGGCAGGTTACTTTTAAAATCCTTTTTGGAGAATTATTTTAGAGTAACAAATTGACTGACTTAGAAATGAGAGATAATTTCCTACTAATGTTATGTCTTCCACATACTTGACTAGGAACAAA
>CATIWF010165133.1:0-71616 GCA_949630135.1 Balakata baccata
CAATTAAAATTTGTTCAAAGTTTACTTTGGTAATTAAGCTAATTAAATTCAATTTTACATATTTTTTGTTAATTAAGAAATGATTAAAAATAAATAAATGCATGCATGCATAAAGATTAATAGAAGTCATGCAAGTTAATAAATTATTAATCTATGTTTAAAATGTGAAAAATAATCATTTTTGTCTTAATTAAATGAAAAATATGTTAAATGCACAGTAAAATTTAGTATTTGAAAAAAAATGAAAAACTAGTAAAAATAAAAATATACAAAATGAAATTGAAAATACATAATTTTTGCCTGTATAATTGAAAAAAAAAATTCCATTTTGGTAAAACATGTAAATTTCCCATAAACAAATGAATGTGGGCCGTTATATTCTCAATAACTTCTTATGAGAGGAAAAGTTAGAAAAGCATAAGAACAAAAAAATATATAAAAGGGGAAGATCAAATTCTACTTTTATATCATAATCAAAAGTTCAGATTGAGAGTATGATTGTTGTCTAAATTCTCAAAATTTTATTAATGAACGGGTGATAGTGTAAAAAATTTGTTTGAAAAATAGAAGAAAATTACTTTAGATCATTTAATAAAAGGGAGATTCAGAATCTATATAAATTTCTGGCTAGATTGAAAATAAGGCGAACAAACAAGTATAATTCTGAAGGGAGACAGAATAGAATGCCAAAAGAAAAAAACCTGTAGTAAAGAAAACTAGCAAAATGACTCTGCTCCACAACAACCCCAATCGTGCACATCATCACTTTCCCTCCGCATCAACTCTATATCAGAGCAAAGATCGTGCCCACCGGAACCATGCCACAAAAATACAGACAGCATTATCTTACATTCTGCAATTTTGGTGGCGCAATAATGCTCTTTATCAAAACTGGCACAGACAAGAAATAATACATTATTTTTGGTCCCTCAACTATTCAAAATTGTTATTTAAAGGATTTTGGTAATTATCCATTTAGATTTGACACAAATATAGATAGTGGTGAGCATCCGGTTATCGAACAAAAAAAATTTTGGTAACCAAATACCAAATTTTTCAAAATAATCTCACCAATTACCGAACTGAATAAAAAATTCGATTACCGAATTTAAAATTTCGGTAATTGCTCAAATAACCGAATATTTAAATTTCACTTAAATTTATCAAAGTTTTTAACTTATTAATTATAATAAAAATACTATATAAATAAAAAATATCACATAAATTAAAATACCATAAAAAATAAAATAAAAAATATATTTTTGACAAACACAAATATCATAATAAAATTCATAAAAAATTAAAATAAATCTAAAATTGAATATATAAAATTCAGTAATTCGGTTATTATCACGATAAATTACCGAAATAACTCAAATTTTACTACAATTTACTAAACAGAAATTTTTTCAGTTCGATAATCGATTACCGAATTTTAACAATTCAGATCGGTAATTTAGAATAACCGAACTGTTGCACACCCCTAAATATAGGTATTCATTATACTCATACCTATCACTATTTCCGAACCAGTGGAAGTTAGTAAACCTATGAGAACATTTTTGTCCTAATTTGATTCAAAAACAAAAAATTGATTTTAGTTAAAAAATAAAACTTTGAGGACCTATTGGAACATTTTTTATACTTCAGGACTCAATGTAACAATCCTGAATAACTTTTCCCCCAAACACATAATGTACATACCTCTTCTTGAACCCAAACCTGCCAATAGTCATCTCAATCCCAAAATTCCCACACATTTGCCCGTCTCTAATTGAGAAAACCACATCCTTTTCCTAAGTCATACTCACACCACGCATCCCATAGGTAGCAGTAGCAAGTTAAAAAGCCACATTGCTGTACTGCCAGCTGCAACCATAAAATTTTCTCTAGTAATTTGTCAACTCTATGGGCAGGCAGGCATGTCAGTCGAGCAAAATTACCATCTCAGTATCCGCCTAGTAGTTAAAACACCCAGAACTAAGCTGAAATTCAAGAGCTATAACGTACTCACGGTACAGCGCACACCCATCAGATATTCATGTTAGTAAATAGTAAGATAGCATAAAAATCTTCAAAAGGTAGCCTAGCAGAAAACGGAACTGATTGAAAAAATTACCAGAGTTTCTCTTGATGTATTTACCCAAGCAATAGGATAAAATAAGCCATTAATTAGCAACTGCAATCTAATAAAAGTATGCCAATTAGCATTCCAAAGCAAATGACCAGAGTCAAATACTTTTAACTTGAAAATGAACTGACTTGCTGTCTAGCCCTTTGCAAACAGTACATATTAGCTTGTAGACACAAGACTAAGAAACACAGGTTCTATAAATAACAAATCACAAGATATACCAGAAACGATAGATTCAAGCTCCAGATCAATAAAAAAGACTTTATGGAAAAACTTGGAAACCGATATCACATTGCCATGTTTCACCATCCCACAAACTATAAACATTTTCACTCCAGTAAAGAAGAGACTGAATGGAGGAACTCCTCACTTCACTCCAGTAAAGAAGAGAGGCTGAATGGATGAACTCCTTGCTTAAAGGCCTATAGTCGCACTCAATTGGCACGGCTTCTAAAGACATCAAGTCCCATCTCAGTTGGATCAGTTGCCTGCAATTCTATCTGAATTCCATCAAGCTCTCTCTTAAATCTGTCTTTGGAGCTAGCATAGATCATCTTGCTTCTGACCCTTGATGTATCAGGGGACCTTCATAGAATGGCAAACAATCATAGAAAACCATGGGCAGCTACCAAATTAAAAAAAGCCAATTCCGTGATTCAGAAAACACTGGATATCATTCTTACCATGCTATGAAGAATATTCTGCTCTTTTGGCAATTCTCTGCCGTGACAAAATCAAAATCATACACAGCATATCGGCACTCATCAGCAGGGAGGCTAGCAGTAAAATCCTCATAGCTTTGGGTTGGCTCACCAACCTTCTCCACAATGACTTGCTTTTGCTTCTCCTCAATCTTGAATACTATGAAACGGTAGGTTCTCTTCGCCTTGAGCTCCAAGAACTTCAATTTACAGTCATCATGGACTGCCATGCCAGATGCTGCGTTGGCCTAAAAATCATGTGAACATCATAAGAACCAAGTAACTCAATTCAATTCCAAAATTCCATGAGTTACACATAGTATACATGTGAATAAAGAGTGGCATAAGTAAATGGATAATCATTTTACTTTAAAAATTATCTGAAACAGTAAAAGATGAAAACAACAAAATAACAAGCCAAAATAAGCATAAAACTACCCTCAGCATTGTAATTGAATCAACCTGAATATCACTCAATACAAATTATAACACTTGTTCAATGTCTTCTGTAACGTCAAAACTCAGGTAATCCAGTACTTGGAAAATAAAACAAATTCCACACTATAGATATATATGCTCTGTAAAACCGTTCACCAATTGGAAGACCAGAAGGAACTTATGTTCCATTCACAGCTATATCCGATTACAAAGGGATTAAGATCAAATATCAAATTTTGATCATTCGATAGCATCTTATCCCAGTCCCTATTCACCATAGCCAAAAAAAAGCAAAGTGCGAGTTAAAAACAGAAACAAACAAACAAAAGGAAAACTCAAATAAGACAGATCGAGTAAGTATATGAAAACTAAAACGACGGTTAGTTAAAATAAAGTAAAATCCACACGCAAGATGAAGTCCAAATCGAGCAATTGCAACGATCACCGCCAAAAACAGGACAATCGCATCTGATATGAACTCCAAAACTCAGAACTAAGCAAGCGTAGACACAAACATAAGATCAATCACACTCTCAACACAAATCACAGCCAGGAGATTTAAACAAGATCAGCAGATTTAAGAAAAACAAAGATCAGAGCGGATCTGCGAGCCAAGAGAAGAAGCCAAATAAAAAGTTGATGCACCAAAAATATCCACTAATGTGAAAAAATTAACCATATTTAACCATCAAAAAACAGATCGACCAAAATACCCACAAATGTGAAAAAATTAACCATATTTAACCATCAAAAAACAGATCGACCAAGGATCAAAATCCGATCGCTAAATCAACTAAGGCCGACTTAAAAATCCAGAGAAATCGAGAAACGAAGGAAGATCGAAACCCTAGAGCAACGAAAAGAGTAGAAAAAGCGGAAGCAAAAGACTCACCATTTTCCTTTCAAGTCTGGGATTAGAGAAAATAAGCAGTAGCAGAAATGAGGAGAGGGAATATAGGGAAGAAGAGTGTCTCCTCCGATAAGGAGGGCGAGGATGTTCATTTCCTCCTTTATTAGGTGGCTCTCTGTCGGGAGGAATTGATGTGGTGATTGTGTTCTACTGTAAGATTAGAGTCTGAGTGGAAGATGGACCAATTAAATTAGTACACGTCATGCACGAATGAAGTTATCACAAGCTCGTTTTTCAAGACGGAATGGGAGTCGCCTCGGCTTCGCTTGAGTTTTTTTCTAACTTGCGTTATTTGGTTATTTAAGGGTAAGTATGCTAGTTTTTTTTTTTTTTGAACTTTCAAGTTTAGTTATAATAATTAAATAATTAAAAAAAAATTTGGTAGTTATAAATAAAATATTTCATTAATTAACAAAAATATTTTATTGGTCTAATTAAAAAATATTTTTATTTATTTTTTTATAAATTTAATATTTTTAATTTAAAAAATATAATATTAATAAAGAATAATAAATTTTAATATTTTAGCACAAATTTGATAATTTTTATTTTTTTATTTTTTAAAATAAAAAAATAAATTGAACAGTTTATTTATATGTAATAAAAAAATTAATTCAATGAAATATAGTCAATTACTCTTTTACTTTTTATTTAATTTCATCAAAATGATGATGTCGTTTTCTAGTCTTCATTAAATCATGCTCCTCATTTGTCTTTTTTGTTATAAACTTAAAGGAAATAAAATATAAAAAATAATAAAAAAATAAAATGAGAGAATAGAGATTATAGAGAATATTTTTTATTCATTAAATTTCTATTTATAAGCTTACAAATGAAAAGAGTTTCATGATTTAATTATGAAATTCAAATTACAAATTAACTACGTAATAAAGTTTGAAAATAATGGAATTGGAGATTATGAAAATTTAGGTGGATGAATTATGGACATCCATTGGTTAATACAAATATTCATAACACTTCTCCTTAGATGTCTATTGATAAGAATATGTTTCATTAAAACTTTACTAGAAAAAATCTAGTGCAGGAAAAATAGTACATTTCTTGTGTAATAAGCATATAAAATTACTTCATTAAAAACCTTGCTAGCAAAACTCAGTGGGACAAAACCTTAGTCAAGACAAAAAGTACAATGTATATTTTCTTAATATCATAAAAACATTATTTCAAGTCTCTAAGTCGACGCATTCTAATACTCTGTCCAAACCTTTCAAATGTTATAGTGGGCAAATCTTTTGTAAATAAATCTGTCAAATTATTACTTGATCGAATTTGTTAAATATCGATTTGTCCACTTTTATCAAGATCATGTGTGAAGAATAACTTAGAATAAATATGTTTTGTCTGGTCTCCTTTAATATAACCTTATTTTAACTATGTTACACATATTGCATTATCTTCATATAACACCGTAGAAATTCTTTTGCTAATAGATGAACTGCTTATTTCTTTAATATATTGCATCATTTACGTCAACCATACACATTTATGACTTGCTTTGTGAATTGCAATTATTTCAGTATGATTTGAAAATATGGCAGTTAAAGTTTGTTTTGTTGATCGCTATGAAATAATAGTTTCACCACTCATAAAAATATAACATGTTTGGAATCGAGGTTTATGTGGGTCAGATAAAAATTCTGCATCAGCATAACCAATTAGTTTCGATGCAAATTTATTTGAATAAAATAATCTCAAATCAATTATTTATCAGAGATAAAGAAAGATATATTTAACTTCATTCCAATGTCTTCATATCGGAGAAAAACTATATTTTGTCAATAAACTTACTGAAAATATAATATCAGGTCATATATTATTGACAAGATATAGTAATACACCAATTGCACTAAGATATAGTACTTCAGGACCAAGAATCTCTTCTCTATTCTCTCGAGGTCAACAAAATTATTTTTCACATCAAGTGACCTCATAACTATTGGTATACTCAATTGATGTGTTCTATCCATATAAAATCTTTTAAGAACCTTTTTTTTATGTAAGCTGATTGATGTACTAAGATACCATCAGCTAAATGCTCAATTAGTAGATTAAGACAAAATTTTGTTTTTCTAATATCTTTCATTACAAACTTATACTTCAAATAATCAACTGTCCTTGCAAGCTCTTCAGAAGTTTCAATAATATTTAAACCATTAACATATACGACAATAATAGAAAATTCATTTTTTGATTCTTTTATGAATACACATGGGCAAATATGATCATTTTTATATATTTCTTTCTATAAGTATTTACTCAGACGATTGACGATTGTACCACATTCTTCTTGATTGTTTTATACTATATAATGATCTTTGTAACTCAATAGAATAAATATCATAGGATTTCGTATATTGCAATTCAAACATTTTAAATCCTTAAGAGATTTTCATGTAGATATTACTATCAAGATTACTATAAAAATAGGTCATAACAATATCCATAAGATGCATATCAAGTCTTTCATGTACTGAAAGACTATAGATACCAAAAAGTTGTTGCATCCACTGTAGAAGAATATATTTGTTCATAATCAATTTCAGGCTTTTGTAAAAATCTTTGTACTACAAGTCTTGCCTTATATCTTATAATTTCGTTATTTTCATTTCGTTTTCGCATAAATACCTATTTGTATCCGACAAATTTTACACTTTCAGGTGTTTTAACTATTTATCTAAAAACTTCACGTTTATTAAGTAATTGGGTCTTTCCATTTCGGCCAATCACATATATTTTGATATTTTTCAATTATTTTGGCTCTAGATCCTCATTTTCCTCTATAATATCAATTGCTACATTATAAGCAAAGATGTCGTCGATAACTATTTTCTCTTGATTTCATCTTTTTTCTATAATGATATAACTTATTGAGATCTATAGAGAATATTTTTCATGTAATTTGTTCATTCACCAAACCTAATTAACTACATAATAAAATGAGTTACATAATTTAATTGTGAAATTCAAATTACAAATTAACTACATAATAAAAATTAAAAATAATAAGAGAGGAAGTTATGAAAATATAGATGTAGAAATTATGAATATTAGTCAGTACAAATCTTCATAACATTTTTAGATTTTTCTTTTCCAAAAGCGTCTTACAAACAAAATAAATCACATAATTTAATTATAAAATTTAAATTATAAATTAATTATATAATAAAAATTAAAAATAATGAGATATAAAGTTATAAAAATATAGATATAGAAGTTATGAACATTAGTCAATACAAATCTTCGTAGTATTTTTAGATTTTTCTTCTTTCTTTTTTTTTCTTTTCCAAAAGTGTCTTTTGAAGAAATTCAAAAAAATCATTAATTATTGTCTATGGTCCACTTCAAATCTATCTATTAAAATTGGGTTAAAAATCACAGTTCATTAACATAGTATGGATAATGTATTTGCAACAATATCCCTCAAATAAAATATTTACAAAACGATATCGTATTTTCTTTTTTTGTTCTTTCATGCCTAGCTTCTTTCTCAATCTACTTCTCATGCTGTCCTATTTGTCGCCCTCTTCTCTTCTGCTGCAACTCGTTGGTATTATCGGCCAAGGAGTCAATCAGTGGTTGCCGACAACAGTAGAACTTCGCCGCAGCAGCAGTTCCACTCCATTTCTGCAGTCGACGAGCTAAAACGGATGGACAAAGGATCAAATTTGACCGTGATGGAGGATGGAGGATTATATCTGGTCGTAATATGAAAAGATAAAAGCTTGAAACATATTTCTTATCACTACGTTGTCAGGAATGCATCATCGCCTTCATTATGTATGGCACAGTTTTTGAAGCCCAGATCTAGAAGAGAAGTGATTGAATGGCTCATCTTCATTGCTTCAGGTTCAATCGACAAAAAAATATAAATCCATTTTTGTTTTTCTTTGAAGCAAAATTGATGAATTTGGAATTTTTATTTCACAATTTTGAACTTTGTGAGGTTATGGGTATTTGGTGGCTCTGGTGGAGTTGGAGAAACCCGGATTGATTACTTTTGGGAAACAGGTTTGTTAGTTTCTCCAATTTTATGATATGGTTTTGGAGAATTTGGTATTCATCTTAAACTTCTATATTTTCCCCTATTGGCGATGTTCTCATTGAGCTAATTGGTGGATTATTAGTTTCGGCTATTGATGATGATTGCAATCAAACAGGGCGAATGGTGACTTCATTGCTAAGTTGACCTCAGCAGACATTTGCTTCAAAGGTTATTCACATCACAAATAGGCCATTTTTTAATTAGCATAGTTGAAATGGAACTGAGCTCCTCTTTTGTGGTTTTTTTTAGTTCATTATTCTCATCTACTTGAGCATCATGTATATAGGTCAACCTTTGGGGCGTCTCTTACAATTCAGAATTGGTATTTTAAATCTGTCATGGCAGCAAATTTTGCTTCCAAAAGCTGCTTTTGCTTGGTCTCCAATTAGTTCTTTGTTAGTTGGAACTAATCAGATCTCATTATTATGTCTATTGAGATTTTGGTGATATTAGTGTGCATATGTAATATAGAATTTATAGAAATGCCATTATCTTTGAGGGAAAAGGGACAAACTTTCTGCAAAGTGAATAGGTTTAGTATTAAGGCTAGGCTAAGGATATAGAATTTACAATATTTCCTGCTAAAATTAGAGGTTGACAGTAATGCTGAGAGTTTCCGCCATATGTACTTGCATACTATTGGATTTATTTAGTAAAATGTGGCTCTTCTCTGAAAAGATTAGCAATGTGAGTTACAAGTGCAAATAATGGGGAAAAGCAGTTTGATGAATGTCATGCATGTATGAAATGTTTTCTCATTGGAGTATTAGTAATGCATCATGTAGTGCAAAGGAAGCTTATAAATGAAAAATGATTAGAAGAGGCTGCAGAAAAACATGATCTTGAAAATGTTTTTAAAAGGATATGGTGTCTTGTGATTGTTTCATTGATTGGTCAAACATAAGGAATATTGTTTATTAACAATTCTTCATATTTTCATTATGTCAATAGAAGTTGTTATCTTTCTAGCATTTATATGAAACGTTGTGGACTAAGATGATAAATTTTAAGGATTCTAAGCTTTTGTAAAATACATAATTCTTTTTCTGGTAAATTTTTCCTTCGATGCAACACGAAGGCTACATACTAGTGTGATTTAAGATTGTGGCATGTGAATTAAAAAATAATTAAATTATCTATATTCTAGTAAAAACATGTAATATTTGAAAGAAAAAATTACTATTTATCTTCCAAACTTAATGTATTGTATTAGTACTCCTCCGATATTTAAAAATTATATAATTTGTCTCATTTATTTTATTATATTCTACAAATACATTATTTTATTAGATTTGCTGATATAAATATGTTAAATTATGATGAAATGACAAAAATAAAATTATCTGAAATTTGACCTATTGCATAAATACTATATGATAAGAAAATGAAAGAAATGACAAATTAATGGTCTTTAGATGTTAGTTTTTTCATATTATAAAGAGCTACTGCAAGCTCTTAAATAATCAATTAATTAGTTTTAAAATCTTATATTGAAAAGAAAAAAAAAGAAAAATTTTGTGTTATTTTGAATTTATGTTAAATTGACGAAATCATTTTTATGTTTTTAAATCTCAATGTGAAAGGTTATTTGAAATATGAAAAAATACTATATATTGTATTAGTATTCTATGAAATTAAAAAATTATTCAATTTGTCTACTTTGTTTTTATCTTTATTAGATAATATATTTATTCTGCTAAATTTTAAGGTATTTAACATGCGATATTCTTCTGACATGCTGCCACTGTCGTTACCACCTCTGCCGCCACTGTGGGAGGCAATGAATTATGAATTTGATGCGACAGTGCCTACCCTTGAACTGACGATCTAGTAATCTCTCTTCCACCGCTATTAACATCGGAAAGATGAGTAGATAAGTCTGTGAACGGCAATATCAGGCACTGTGATGGCCTCCTGTAATGGCGGCTCAGACTCTCAGACATTTATACTGGAATAAAACGATAAATTAAATAAAGAGAATGTGTATGGAAAGAATTCAAAGAGAAAGGAAAAGGGTATTGTTTTAAAAGATTGTGATTGGTTTTATAAATTTAAAGAAAGGTGTTAGTTTGGCATAAGGTTTTTGCCAACGTGCACATATGCAGGTGGGTCCTTTATACTTTTCGCCAACATATAACTTTTTTTTAAACGAATTACGATGTAAAATTATCTCTAAATGTCGTATATATACAAGTTATGATAGTTACGAAAGCTCATATTTGAGTGTTTCGGTTTCTCTTACTTTTATCACGTTGCAAGAAGATAAGGAAACCCCATGGTGATTAGTGCATTGTCAACTTCAAATGTGTGAAAGACTTCGTATTTTTTGAATTGTCAACTTCAAATGTGAAAGACTTTGTGCCATTTGTGGGCTGTTGTGTCCCACTGATCACTTCTGTGAGAAAAGATTTGATGTGCACCAAAATATGTTGAAAAATAATAAAATTTACCAATATATGTCAAATGCAAACATATTTCCTCGGATATGCAAGACAAAAATCGCCTGATGATAGCGATGTTATTTCCCTAGGAAATTGTCTGATGATAGCTTCAAGTGTACCAAATGGACCCAACACTGAACCATTTTCACTTCCCTTTAAAATACTATCATCAGACAATTTTCCAGCTCCAATTCCCCAACATCTGGAACTCAACATCTTTTGTCTGAATAATCCAATTCCTGAACCATGGAGAGATAACCAATTCCAGAACAATGGAGAGCTGCTAGAAGTCGGTGAAAGCTGAAACAGATCACAAATTTTCCAATAGTAGGTTCCACGAAGAAACGATTATAGTCACTATATATATATATGCTGAAGAAAAATATTTAATACCCGGTCATTGCTCCCACTCCCTCATTTTATTGTTCTCGTCTACTTGCTTTTTTAATTTTAATGTAAGGAAAGGAAAAAAAGGAAGAGGAAGAGAGAGTACAGAGAAGAAGGATAAAAAATAGTAGTGTGATTATTTTTGAAGAAAAGTTCTGTAAATTTAAAATTCTGGTGAGTTTTGTTTTGTACATAAAATTTTTCATATATTTATTTATTTTATATTTTTTAAATTTAATACTTATTTTTATTTTATTTATAGGGAGACTATTAGTATAAGTGAAAAGAGGAAAAAAAAAGAAAAAGTAAAAAGGCCATTTGAGTTATGTAGATTTTTTCTTAATATTTTATTTTATGTGTAATTTTGTTTGTTAGGATTTTTTATGTTTATTTTCCTGGGTCATATAATATGGATATTTATTTACTTTAAATTATGTAATATGCATATAGTTATTTAGTGTAATTTTTTGAAAGATATTTTTTTAGTCAATATGGAATAAATTAATGGTCTAAATTTATTATCTATTTCTATAAAATGTATAATACTCTATAGCATAGTTTTTTAAAAAAAATAATTACAACTTATTATACATAAAATAATAAATTTTTAGTCAATTTATGGGGAATGAGGTTAGGAGACTTTAAGTGGGAGGGTAGAAGTTTGTATGGTTTTTATTTTTTATCTATATATTTTTAAAATTCTGTTAAAAAATCCAATATTTTAATTTTAATTTTAAATCATGAAGCATACAACTTCTCCAAAACATAAAAAGATTTAATTTTAATGTGATTTGAAAATCACAAATTCTCCCTAATTAATTATGTAATTATTTTAATTTTTACTAAATAATAATTATTTTAATTAATTAATATTAATAATTATTTATTTTCTAATTAAATAATTACCTATCCAGCTTTTTAGTTCGTGGAAAAAAATAAATTATTTTTTTTGTTAGATTCTCAATTTTTGTGAGTTTATTTTTTTCATGCATGAAGACATAATTGCTTAGGAAAATTTTAGAATTTTTCCTAAAGAACAAATGTTATTAATAATTAATTATTTTTTAATTAAATAATTTTTATAATTTTCTAACAATTATTATATAATATTATAATTAAATAATTTTTTATTTTCCAGTTAAATAATTAGTGTCGTCTATACAAATTATTTACCCGTTTTTTAAGTATTTCTCAAATAAAAAAATAATCAATTAATGTAATTAATAATTAATTATTCATTATTAAAATTTACTGGTTAATTTTAATTAATAAAATAATGACATCATTTTTATTAAAATAATATTTTTAAAGAATTTTTTTCAACAGAATTTTTTTATAATTTTATATGATTTTAACTATCAATGCCATTCAAACATGTTTGTGCATGTTTCTAACTTACCTAGGCTGCAGGCACAAGTCACTAGTCTGATTTTGCTAAAATCGCTAGTCTGCCACTGCGTCATCCTTTTGCAGAAGAGTGTTAAAATGCTAGTGTTAATGGCTGTGTTACTTCGGCGCGTTCATCGCCCGTTTATCGTGCATTTACTAAATGATGCAAAAAAAAAATTTATTGATATATTAAAATATTATTTAAAAAAAAAATTATTTACCCTTTCAATCATTCAATTTGATCACTTTAATCTTATTCAATAGCAACTTAGAGTAATTCGAGTAAATTAAATTCAAATTTTAAATATACACATAAAAATATAATTTATTAAATAAAATCGAATTCACTCTTAGATTTATGCACAAAATTCACTATTGTAAAATAAAAAAAATATATCTAGTCAGATGGGCAACTAGTTTGATATTACATTATAAATTCTTTTTTAAAAAAAATTATAAACCTTAACATTATATATATACATATATATACCCAAAATTTATTTTTAGTTTTTGAATTTTTATATAAATATATTGTTTATACATGTATGTTTATTATATATATGAAGTTGAAATTGCACCAATAACTGTGAAGCTAATGGAACTACACACCTACTTGATTGTTTGATTTAATCTTACCGTTACACTTTAATAATGACAATAATAATAATAATAATAATAAAAGTTATACGTCCATCATCACCATCTCACATTTACAATAATTAATTGTAATTTCAAATTTAATAAGATCGAACTTTTTTGAATTATTTTTATAGTGCATTTGTTAAATGATGCAAAAAATTTATCGATATATTAAATAATTATTTAAAAAAAAAATATTCATCCTTTCAATCATTCAATTTGATCACTTTAATCTTATTCAATCACCAACTTATAGTAATTTGAGTTAATTAAATTCAAATTTTAAATATTTATTTTTAAATTTGAACATAAAAAATAGAATTTATTTAATAAAATCGAATTCGCTCTTAGATTTATGCACAAAATTCATTGTTGTACAATAAAAAAATACAGTCAGATGGGCAACTAGTTTGGCATTACATTATAAATTCTTAGTTAAAAAAAAAATTCATAAACCTTAACATTATATATATATATATTTATTTATTTATTTATTTATTTTTAGTTTTTTGAATTTTTATATAAATATATATTTATCCATGTGTGTTTATTATATATATGAACTTGAAATTGCACCAATAACTGTCGAAGCTAATGGAACTACATACCTATTTGATTGTTTGTTTCAATCTTAAGAAATAATAATAATAATACAACTTTTTTATCTGAGGTGGAAGTTTTACATATAAGATTGTATATTATTATTAAAAAAGGATGGTAAAAGTATTTGAGATGAATATGTAAGTTATATGTACCGTATATGTATCACATTAACTTGTAACTTAAATTAAATAAATCTATGCAAATATCATGAAGCAACATATGAAGTCTGTATGTAATACTTGATGAACAACATGAAAACAAAGGTTCAGGAAGAATACTAATAAAATGAAAGATTTTTTCCCTTATTAGAATATTATAATATGATGCAATTCTTTCAATGTAAAGTTTAGACCTTTGAATAAATTTTTTCACAATTTAAATTTGAATTTTTAAAATTTTAAATAATAACTCACATATAGATTATATGTATAGTATATGAGAAGTATATTATAATATATAGTATATGATAAGTATATGACAGTTATATATATAGTATATGCCTTATAGAATGTGACCTCTCACATGTTAAAAATAGCATCGCAATGGATATAAGCATACTAAAATATGTGGCATTATAATAATAAATAAATTTTTCACAAAAAATAATAAATTAATTCGGATTTCTTTAATAAATTTGCTTAAAAATACAGTATAAGTTTAGATTTAATTATTAAATTTTGCTTAAGAGATTGGTTATTATTTGTTTACTTTCAATTGCATGATTTTTTTGGCACAACTTATTTTTATTAGTTTGTTTGTTCTTCTGTGAATTTAGCTCATCCATATGTAAAAAAAAATTATATAAAGTGTTAAATGTTGCACGAAAATTCTTTTTATTGTATAAACATGATTTATATATATATAATATTATATTGTATCAAATAATATTAGATCAAATTTAGTATTTTTCAATGTAGATATTTTTTTCCAAAGTAATTAAAAATATAACAATATAAAATAATAAACTTTATGAGCGGATTGATTAGGAAAAAAATAAGGTGAAAAATGGCGGTGGCTTCATCATTATAAATAAAATATTAATTTAATAATTAAATTAAATGCGTATAAATAATAATATTTTATTATTGGTTTACCATATAGATTTTAGTTATTCTAGTTAGCACCAGGAACTTCCATGTCTTGCATAGAAAAAATCGAACACTAGCAGCAATCACCGTTGGACTCTTAATATAGGATATTATATGTGTAAAATTTCACTTTCTTTTTTATTAAAAAAAATAGAGTTATGTTATGTGGTGGATAAAGAGATGGAATTAGTGGGGCAATTTTTCAAAAATAACAAAAAACTCGTAAAATATTATAACATTCATTCACTTAAAAGTTTTTTTTAAAACTATAAAAAAATACTTAAACTCAAAAAGTCATCCCAAAATATACCAAAAGTGTAAATTTAATATATCCTTGGTATAATTTAATTTGATATCCTTAGAAATACCTTAAATATACATTGATTGAAAATTCCTTAGGAATTCTTTAGGTATACTTTAGGAATTTATTGAGAATATCTCAAATATATCTTAGAATTTTATAAATACCTCGAGTATTTCTTGTAAATACCTCGAGTATATATTGGAAATAACTTGGATATATTTTAGAAAATACTTTGGATTTTTATTGATAATATTTTGAGTATATTTTGATAATACCTTTGTTAAATTGTCTAAATTTTCATCAACCAAAAAAAAAGAAAAAAAGAAAAAAAAATTAAATAACACAATATTCTTATTGATCTTATATTGTACAAAGTAATATATCACACTACAACTAAACCATATGGAATGGTGGTGAAGGATCCATCTGCCAGACCCAAGCTAGTTTGTGATTTAGGTTTAGATAAGTTGAGGCTATTGTCGTAGGATTTTTAGGCCGCTAAAATGATAGCATACTGTGTAGCTGTTTTACAAACAGTGCATTAACATCCTCTGGAGATTTGCATCTTTTTGTATACTTCAATATGATAAAGCATGTAAAAGAAAGCATCTGTCTGCCAAGTTGATCACCACCGGCGCAAGTGAACAGAACACTTTTGTATACGGGGGTATTTGAGATTAATTTTGAATATCATAAAAGCATATTTTAAATTTTTTAATTTAATTAACTGATTTTTTAAATTTTTTTTGTAAATTGCTTTTTTTTTAAATATATTTTTAGAAAAATTATTTATTTATATGCTTTTATCCAAAATCAATTTTCAAAATTTTAAAAAGTTAAAAATACGAAATTTTTTCTCAAAAACGTTTTTCCAAAATTCAATGTCAAACATCCCAATAATATGTGATGAATAACCTCATGGCGGTTCCTTATTTGGCCACAACCTACTAAGCACGAATACTTCAATTATATAGTGTATCGCATTTCCAATAACAACATAAAATGTCTTAGGTGCGTTTTGTAATTTTTAAAAAATTAGAAGTGCATTTCGTTAAATTAAAAACACATTTTTTCCTTATTAAAAACACATTTTTTCCTATTTGACACCAATCATTATTTAATAAATTTGATTGTATTGTTTTAAAATAAATAAAAATAATTAAGGAATAAAGTAAAAGGACAAATGAAGAAGATAATAGAGAATTGAGAGAATGCATATTCACCAGTCATTTGTACATTCACCAAAACATCTATTTATAGGCTTACAAGTGAGAAGAGTTATATGATTTAATTGTAAAATTAAAATTACAAATTAACTATAAAATAAAGATATAATATAATGGGACGGGAGGTTATGAAAATATAGGTGTAAGAGTTATAGACATTTATTAGTCAATATAAATCTTTATAACACTCCCGCTTTGATGTCTATTAACAAGAACATGTCTCATTAAAACTTTACTAAAAAAAACTTTGTGGGAAGAAAAATCTAGTGAAAAAAAGGGCATTTATTTTATAATACGTATATGAAATTGCCTCCTTAAAAACAATACTAGGCAAATCTAGTGGGACAAAACCTTGGTCAAGGAAAATAATATAATTTGTATTTTCTCCTCTTCATAAAAATATCATTTCAAGTCTCTAAGTCACAAACATTTCAATGCTTGCACTGGGCAAAACTTTTGTAAATAAGTCTGCCAAATTATCACATATCAAATTTGTTGAATATCGATTTGTTCACTTTTATCGAGATCATGCGTAAATAATAACTTAGGAGAATTCTTTTAATATAACCTCTTTTTAATTGTGTTATACATGCTGCATCGTTTTCATATAATATTGTAAGAGTTCTTTTGTTGATAGATAAATCATTTATTTCTTGAATATATTACGTCATTTGTATCAACCATATGCATTCCCAACTTACTTCGTAAATTGTAATTATTTTAGTATGATTTGAAGATATAGCGGTCAAAATTTTTTTATTGCCATGAAATAGCAGTTTTACCATTCATAAAAAAACATAATATATTTGAGATCGAATTTTATGTGAGTTAGATAAAAATTCTACACCAGCATAACCAATTAGCTTCAATACAAATTTATTTGAATAAAATAATCGTAAATCAATTGTTGCGTAGAGATAACGGAAGACATATTTAACTTCATTCTAATGTCTTCATGTTAGAAAAGAACTATATCTTGGCAATAAACTTACAGAAAATGCTATATCATGTTATGTAATATTAACAAGATATAGTAATGCATCAATTGCACTAAGATATAGTACTTCAATACTAAGAATTTATTCTTCATCATCTTAATGTCAAAAAGGATCATTTGCCATATCAAGTGACCTCACAATTATCGGTGTACTTAATAGATGTGATTTATCCATATAAAATTTTTTAATGACATTTTTTGTGTAAGTTGATTAATGCACTAAAATCTCATCAGCTCAATACTCGATTTATAAATCAAAACAAAATTTTAGTTTTCCAAAATTTTTTATTTCAAACTTATACTTCAAGTAATCAACTTCTCTTGCAAGATCTTCAGGAGTTCCAATAATATCTAAATCATCAACGTATACAACAATAATAGCAAATCCACATTTTGTTTTCTTTATGAAAACACATAGGCATACATGATCATTTTTATACCCTTCTTTCAATAAGTATTTACTCAGATGGTTATATTACATTCATCCTGATTGTTTTAGGCCATATAACGATTTTTGTAACTTGATAGAATAAACATCCTGAGATTTTATGTTGTAATTCAGACATCTTAAATCCTTCAGGAATTTTTATATAGATATCACTATCAAGATTACCATATAAATAGGATGTAACAATATCCCTAAAATGCATATCAAGTCTTTTATATACTACAAGACTTATAAGGTATCAAAAAGTTATCGCATCCACCATAAGAGAATATATTTGTTCATAATCAATATCAAGCCTTTTGTGAAAAATCTTATGCAACAAGTCTTGATTTATATCTTACAATTTCAAACCAAAAACTTCATATTTATTAAGTGAATCTAATTTAGCTTGTATTGCATCTTTTCATTTCAACCAATGAAATCTATTTTGACATTTTTTAATTATTTTCAGCTCTAGATACTCATTTTCCTCCGTAATATCAATTTATACATTATAAGCAAAGATGTCGTCGATGACTATTTTCACTCGGTTCCATCTTTTTCATGTATCGACATAATTAATTGAGATATCTTCATTATCATTTTCAAGTACCTAAATCTCTTCTGAAGATTTATTTGTTGTTATGTCGATTGACTCTTTAGGAGTTTTTGCCTCTTTAATTGAGTCATCTTGTTAACTAGCTTATTTTCTTCTTCTAGGAATTTTATCTTTGGAACTGATTGGTCTATCACACTTTAGGCATGCTTTAGACTTATTAACTGTAGCAAGTTGTCCTACAGGGACATCGATTCGAGTAAAAGCATTTGTAGCTAGTATATGTGATTTAGTCACTCTTTTAAAGTCAGTAAATACATTAGACAATTGATTTACCAAATTTTATAAGTGTATTATTTTTTTTTTGCTCACATTGATTAGTACGAGGATCTAGATGTGTTAAAAATTATGCATTCCACAAAATTTCATGATCTAACTGCTTTGTTTCTTCCCTTAATATTGGAAAATTGTCTCATTAAAATGACAATCTGCATACCGTACTGTAAATAAATTATCAGTCAATGGTTCAAGATATTTAATGATAGAAGGAGATTCAATTCCAATATATATTCCTAACCTTTTTTGATATTCCATTTTAGTGTGTTGTGGTGGTGCAATAGGAACATAAACCACACATCAAAAAATTCTTAAATAAGAAATATTTGGCTCGTGACAATAAGTCAATTATAATAGAGAGAACTTATGATATGATGTTGGCCTAATGCATATCAATACTGCTACATGCAAAATAGCATATCCCCAAGTTGAGATGGAAAGTTTTATTTTTATGAGTAATGATGTTACTATTAATTAGAGGTATTTAGTAAATGATTTTGTAAGACTATTTTATGTATAAACATAAGCAACTAGCATTCTAACAGTTATCCCAACTGACATACAATAATTAATAAAAGTTTGGGATGTAAATTTATCTGCATTATCAAGACGTATAGATTTGATTGAATAATTTGAAAATTGTACGCGTAATTTAATTATTTGAGCAAGTAGTCTTTCAAACGTTAGGTTGCGAGTTGATAATAAGCACATATGTGACCATCGTATAGATGCATCTATCATTATCATAAAATACTTAAATGGTCCATATGGTGGATTAATGGATCCACATATATCACCTTGAATTTTTTTAAAAAATGCAGAAGGTTCTAATCCAATTTTTGCTAATAAAGGTTGAATAATCAATTTGCCTTGAGAACAAGTCACACATGAGAATTCATTAAATTAAAGAATCTTCTAATCCTTTAAAGGCTGCCCATTTGAATTTTTAATTATTTTATGCATCATAGTTGATTCAGGATGATTCAATCGGTCATATCAAACAGTAAAAATATTTCTATTAATGAACATTTGGTTCATTATTGTATGTGTTTCGATTGTACTAATTCTTGTGTAATACAAGTCATAAGATAAAGCGGACATTTCTAAAATTTATTTTTCATTTGAAGCTATTGATGTGATATAAATATAATATATATCATTGTGATTACATGTCTCAATATAACCCATTATGATGCATATTTTTAAAACTTAGCAGATTTCTCTTTTATTTAGTTGATAATAAACCATTATCAATTGTGAATCTCGTTCTATTATTTAAGAGAATACGAACTCTTTCGGAGCCTTCTATCAAGTCCGCTAAACATGATATTTTATTAACATTTGCTTTCATCATAGTTAGATTAGAGAAATATTTTTTATTTCTCAATATAGTATGTATCGTTGTACTATCTGCTAAATATATATTTTCGTTATTGTTCTTGATAGTTCTCAATGAGCGAGAAAGCAAGAAACATCCATATTTCTTAAAAAAAATAATTTGCAATAAGTAATTCTCTAAAAAAATAATAATAAACTACTTGAACACACAAATTTAAAAAGATAATAATTTAAAATAATATAATCAAATAAATTAAAATATTGCATTTAAGCACAGATAAATAAATAAAATTTTATAAACTTTCTTTCATCATATGAATGTTTTATTTTTTTTTTATTTTGGAGTATTTTCATGGATTAATATTCTCATTATCTTATTTAAAAAAATGTGCAATATCTAAGTGTGTTTTGCCCAATTATTTAAAAACAAATCATCATCTTGGTATGCAAAGTTTATTTTTACATACTTTATTTTTTCTTTCGGAGATGATTGATATAAATCAACTAAATTTTTGGTATATTGCAAGTACATATTCAATTAACTAAATATTCAAATTATTTCAAATATTTTATGTATTTCAGGTACATATCCAATTAACAAAATATTCAAATTGTTCAAAAGAATAAGATGGTCTTAATTTTAAAATAATCATATTTTAATTTCTTGTTAAGATGATAATGAAGACAAATTTAGGTCTTAGCCTTATTTTCATTATATTTCATATTTCCTTCTTTGATAGTATTACTAATACCATTCACGTTTAGGTGAATAGTAACATCCGATATTTTTGACATATAATATTTTACTAATGTCAAGAATTATAAACTTCAATTTTGTAAGATTTGTCATTAATGCCATAACAACACAAAAATATTAACCAAATTAGAAAATAATAACATGTACATCTAACTATTTAGTATACTGTGATTTCGTATAATAAACCAATTATAATATGAATACAATAATACATTATCACTAAAAGAATAATTTATAATATTAAATAATATTCATATCTATTATAAATAGACATGTTTAATGAGTATATATAACTGATAATATGTTTGTAAGTCTAAAAAAATCAAATATTAATTAAATAATTGCATATTAAAATAAATAAATGCATATTTAAGTAATCATAATATCTAGCTCAAATTCATAAACCATGCAAGAGAAATTTTATTTTCATATCTCAAATTATTAATAATGAAAATTGTTGATATAATCATACTCATATTTCAAATTATCAAATTTTTATAGAAAATTATGTTAAGTCACAAAAAAATATTAAGAATACATATTCATATGATTATCAATAATATACTAATTGCATTTGATAACATACATAATATGTATACATTGTAATATATGCATATAATATAATCTCAGCTGACAAATCACTTAATAATTCTCATTTAATATTTTAATTTCCATTAATTATAAATACCAACCATCTTTCATTATAATTTATTGGGTCTAATTATATATTTAAAGCACATTAACAAATACATTAATAAAATTAATAATATTATCTGATTAAAAAATTTAAATGAGTAAACATATTATAAGTACATAAACAAAAATCAAACATTATACATATATATAAATGTGGTATAAAATATATGAGACAAAAACACATAAATATAAATAGAGAAATTTATTTATATAAAACTTTCTCATGATCATAAACATAAAATATGATATAATTTGAAAATAAATAAAAAATTATTTTTATATACAACGATTTATAAGCTTATTCACCATTATCAATTGGTAGATAAAAATCGTAGAGAAAACCTACTTTATTACGTTGTGGAAAGAATTCGTGCTGATAACGTTTTATAAAAATAAATAAAAGTAACTAAAGAATGAATAACAAAGTAAAAAGATAAAAAAAAGAAGAAAATAGAGAATTGGGAGAATGTATATTCACTAGTCATTTAAACATTCACAAAAGTTTCTATTTATAGACTTACAAGTGAAAAAATTATATGATTTAATTTTGAAATCAAAATTACAAATTAACTACATAATAAAAATATAAAATAATGAGATGAAATGTTATGAAAATATAGGTGTAGGAGTTATAAACATTTATTAATCTATACAAATATTCATAATATGTATGTTATTTTTGTTAAATTTTATATGAAAATAATAATTTAAAATAATATTTCTGAATTTAATTATTTATAAATTTATTTTCATATTTTTAATATTTATACTTTTTTTATATGTCTATGTCCCAATATTTTTTATAAATATCGTTTGTATTTGTACAAATGTCTATGCTTCATAAGCCATAATGATAAGAGGAGCTGGAAAGCCTTTAGGGATAGGCTCTGGCTTAAGTGTGTAGTTGCTACTTGGACCTCTTTCGTCCCTATACTGACGTCTAATATTGCTATCCAAAATTACAATAGTATTAGCAGCAACAATTTTAATAATTAGTGATACTTAATGTCCAGCTGCAATTCGGTGCAGTTCACTATAGTTTCTTCAATCAACTCGAGCGAATATACTCAAGTTGATGATTCAAATGATCAATCGGCAGCTTCTAGTTTTAGACCACAAATGAGTCGCCAGATCTCTTCTTAGTTCGTTTCAACGAATATGACAACGTCCGATACATCTATGTTTGATGATTCGTCATTGATTATTCATGCTACGGGAGATGAACCTTCCATACGGGATTTCCGATTGCGAATGTCACGAAATGCTTCAAGTCGGTACCTCGAGTCAAATCAAAGAATAGACAGTGACAAAGATCCAGTGCGATTGAGCCGCTTCTTTGTCGGAATTGCTTAATCTGGAAGATGGAGATTGGAAATTGAGAGCGTTAGAGGAGGAAGAAAAAAAATATAAATGAAAATAATTTTAGTAAAAATACGAAAATTATTATTTTTTGTAGTTTGATATAATAGAAGTGAAAGAAATCATTTTATCTACTAATAGTGGACAAATTGGCGTATTACCAAATCATGCGCCAATTGCCACAGCTGTCGATATCAACATTTTGAGAATACGCCTTAATGACCAATGGTTAACGATGGCTCTGATGGGTGGTTTTGCTAGAATAGGCAATAATGAGATTACTGTTTTAGTAAACGATGAGGAGAAGGACAGTGACATTGATCCACAAGAAGCTCAACGAACTCTTGAAATAGCAGAAGCTAACTTGAGGAAAGCAGAAGGCAGAAGACAAATAATTGAGGCAAATCTAGCTCTTAGACGTGGTAGGGCCCGAGTAGAGGCTATCAATGTAATTTTATAACTATAACTAGGGGGTGCGTCCGAATAATCAAAAGAACTTCCGTTTATACAGAAGTTCTGTTTATACACCCTAATTTTTTTATTCTGCCAATTGAATAGAATCCTAAGTAGAGTCAAATTTGAAAATTTTTTCAATTCAAAAATTAATAAAATAGAAAATAATATCTTATTGCGATTTGAAAAATCCAGTAAATTAAATTTAGAGAGATATTAGTGTAATATGTCAAATTTTAAATGATAAATTGTATAATTTTCAAATATCAGTATATTAATCAAGGAATATGGAGCAAATTATATCAAACTATAGAAAATAAATAGTAATTTTTTAAAAAAAACAAGTTAAAATTTAGTATTTTATGTAAAATCCTCATTTTTTTATTTTAAGGACAAATGGTGTCTTTTCCACAAAATTAAAATGTTCTCAATTTCAAAAATTGAAACCACATCCAAATTTTGATACCCAAATCCGATTACAGGTCCATCTCGGTCAGATCCAGATCCATAATTTCGACTACGTGGCGACACTCCAATGGCACAGCTGGCTCATCCGAAATTCATCAAGGAAAAGGTCCCACTTTGTTTATCCACTTGTCTTCTCGCATCTTCCAAATATCACCCCCAAAACTCTTTTTTTTTTTTTTTTTTCATAGAAGACTCTCTTATCCCTTCTTTTCTTAAAAAGAAGTTGAAATCTGGACCGCGAACCATGCTTCTCCCCTCTGGTTTTTTGCCGCTCTGCACGTTCCCGCTGTATTTTTAACGGAAATTATTAAAACAAACCCTAACCCTAATTAGGTTTCCTTCTTCTATTTTCAATTTTATTTTATAATTCAAACCTGTTTTTGTCCATAGATCTTAGATCTACGAGATCTGAAACCTGACTTTTAGGTTTCCTTTTTTTCCCCTTTTCCACCTAGAATTGCTGCAACTTTCTGTCTTTGATCTCGATCTGGAAACGATTTCCTAGATTTGAGTTGATTTTGCTGGCTTTGTAGAGGTAGGCTTCGGTGATTTTATACGTGTCACATGATTTTGTTTTGTTTTGTTTTGTTTTTTTTTTTGAATTGAAGGTGGGTCGAACGGTTTAGCGGTTACTCAAAAGATAATTCATTTAACAACTGCTCTGAAAATTCCTGTTTCAAAATCTCCTTTTCCTTGGCTTTGAATACATTTTACCGGGAGGAGTGAATTGAGTTTAATCACTATCGGCTTAGGGTTTATTTTGTTGTTATTGTTATATTTTGAATGCTGCCATTTGGTTTTGGGCTGCTTAGAGTTCTCAGTTGTGGGTTTGTCAATGGAAGAAGGTGCTCTTTCTCTGGAATTGTCGACAGAGGTGGGTATTGGGAAGGAGAAAACGTCAAGAACTGAATTGAAGAGAGACCATCAGTTTCTGATAAATAACTCTGAACCAGAATCCTTTCCTAACAAGAAACTTGCAAAAGAAGCTTCAAATGAGGACTTAAAATCTGAAGTTTCTAATCCTGTTATTTCTCCCAAAGAGAATGCTTCCAGTTGCCAGGATATCACTAGCCAACCAACTGAATTGGCTACCTGTAATCAGATATGTTCCGGTGAGGTCACATATTCCTGTTCAGGAAATTCAAGTCCATCGGATACCCTGAGTGAAGAAGGAGAAGATAGCAGCGAGAATGATGCCTCTCGAAGTGACTCCGCTGGGAATGGTACTTCTGATTCTGTCTCTACATCTCATGTTGTATTGGAGATTCCTAAGCATGCAAGTACATCTGGAATTAGGAAGATTACATTTAAGTTTAGCCAAAGAAAAGACGATTATCATACACAGACTGTTGGCTCAGTGGTTAATCCTGTGGGTGATGGAATTGGTCAGAAATTATCTCTTAGTAATCAGAAGAGCTACTCTGCTTGTATTGATCCAGGTACAGAAATGCTTGAAGGCGGAAACAGACATTTCTGTGCTCCTAATATGGAATTGAAGATGTCTAAGAAGGTTGTTCCCAGCAACTACCCTACAAATGTCAAAAAGTTGTTATCAACTGGTATACTTGATGGAGCTCGGGTGAAATATTTTTATCCTGAGGTAAGGATACATATGGTTTTTAAAATAATTATATGATCTGTTATATTCTATTTTTCCAGGTATTGTTAATTTTTGTTTAATATAAAGTCTTATGTGTTTTAAATGGTTTGCCAGCGAGAGCTAGCTGGAATCATAGCAGGAGGTGGATACTTATGTGGTTGTTCATTGTGTAATTTCTCGAAAGTAAGTTGGTTTCTATAATTGAAAATATTACTCTATACAAGGATTTTGTTGGGCAATTCGTTTTAAATAGCTAGCTGGATGGCATGTAAACAGGTTCTTACTGCCTATGAGTTTGAGCAGCATGCTGGTGCTAAGACTAGGCACCCAAACAATCACATATATTTGGAGAATGGGAAGCCAATATGCAGTATTATTCAGGAAATAAAAACTGCTCCCTTTTGTGCGGTGGATGAAGTGATTAAAGATGTGGCTGGTTCTTCCATAAATGAGGAGTTCTTCCAGATTTGGAAAGGTGATATATATTTTGATTTGCCTTTATCTTTATTGCCTTCTTGAGGCATTTTGGGGTAGTGGATTTTTGGGATAATGTTCATCATTCTTACATATTTAACTACAAGAAACTGGTAGGTAAAAGAGCGGCTCTAGGTTGTATCATCTTGTCTAACACGTATACTGCCTATTCTGGTTTCTTGCAGCTAGTCTTCAGCAAAGCAATGGAATAGTTGAACCAGATAAAAAATGTTATGGCATGCTTCCTTATTTACCTCATTCCAATGGAAGGTAATAATTTATGATCTTTATAAGTTTATAACTTCTATGTTGGTTCATTCATTTTGGACTTAATTAGGCTCGCTCTCTCTCTCAAAAATCAATAAGCATTGCATGTGTTCGGTTCATTTGACTTTACATTTCATGGAAATGAATTAGGAAAGTGGTCGATAGCTTGTAGTTGTAGTGAGAATGATAGGTGAAAAATGATCTTCCTAAAGTTTGACTGTGTTCTTGCTGTTACCATATACTCTTCTTAGATGCCTTTCCATGATGAACCAAGATTCCTCTCCACTCTGAGCATTATGTTGCTGCATATGGATGATAGGTCTACATTATTTTTCTTGAGCTGCGTACATGCTGGAGAAGCAGTAAATTTTGGTGGCCCCCCTTGGTTTGAAAGCCACCTTAACAACTTATGGCTTTCTCAATAAACTCAATCAATTTCTTCTCTCTGGATCTAGTTGCTGGAAAGAAATTGCTAGGTGAAGATATGATATCCTGCCCAAATTTGATATGGCAGATTTAAAAGCCAACTTTACCTGATCATTTTCTCCCTAAAGCCTTTCTGGATATAGCCAAATCTTTGTCCATTTTTCTAATGACTGTCAGGATAGTTGAAAATAATTTTCCTTATAAATTTGAGGCCTTTCAGTCACACTAGCTGTGCAGCAATTATATTGTTGGTGCAAAAAATACTTAACTAATTGGTTTTTGAAAAATAAGGTTTCTCATAGAGTGCGTCTACATGCGCATGCTCACTTGGACGCTTATGTGGAAACAATTACATCGACTTATTTTACTAAAAATATTCTGAAGTCCTTGGTCCTATTTTCAATGTGGCCAAATCCTTAAAATTGTGTCTACCACATTTATTGTTACTACTTGGGTGATGTTTAGAATCTCTCAAATTACTGATGTGGGCACGTATTTGTTAAAGAAATTTTAAATTAGCATATAATGTAGCAGATTGATGGAAAGAAAGGAAAGAGGATACAGTGAGAAAGCCCAAAATTCTATGTTACTATGGCATATATAAATTTTAAATAATTATTAGCAGCTGAAGGCAAAAAAAATGCCAAAAAAGACCTTAAAATAGCTGAGAGAAGCGACCTTTGGACCAATAGTATTACATGTTATCTTAGTATCAAATATGTCATATTAGACCTGCCCTGCTAGCAATTTGAAGTTTTGGCATATTTCTTCCAATTTGACTTCAATTGATGTCAATACAAAAGAATATATAATTGAACAAATTAGAGCGTTTGTTATAATTGAAAATTAGACTAACTTTTAGATTTTTTTCCAGTCACTAAACCTTTATTTTATGTGGCGTAGGTTTAAAAGACAATCTAAAGTGAAGCTAGGTTTAACAAGCCAAATGTTAAAGAGCAGAGAATGATAGTAATTGGTAATTATTGTTCATTGTGATCAAAATTCATTGTTTTAGTGTGTGCATCATTTCTCTCCCTCTCCTTTTAGTCTACAATGGTTTTTGTAATTTGAACACATAGTTTTGTCAAATCTGTAGCCTCTTTGATTTTGAAAGCTTAAATAAATCTAATCTGAAGTGAAACTAAGCCCTTGCTTTGTAAGGAACTGTGATGAGATAGCTTTGTAATATACACTTCGTTTGAAATAGACCTGAGTAACATCATTTTCATACTCATCGGTAATTGTTTATTATCTTACTAACCATCTAATTGAACTTGAGTGACACATCTTTAATATTTCTATTGCGACAAAACTGCTTTTACTCTTTCTAAAACAAACAGTTCTTTTCAAAACTGGAAACTGACGATGGTGATCTAGTGAATAAGCAAGTCTGATTATGGCGCAGTGCCTTGTTCTTTGATAACTCCCAAATTTATGTATAATGGTCCCTAGACCTTAATTTTATTCTATTATTGGCTTATGTGTTTTTCTTATATATGGCAGCTACTCTGATCAAGGTTCAGAGGAAAACTTTTACTCAGCTTCAAACTCCTTTGTGTATACCAACCCCTTCAAACATAAAAAATACATGGAGAATTCAGAAGAGCAAAAACGTGCACTGAAGCGGTTCGCTCTCTTCTTTCTCTGGTTTTTAATTTAGTTTTCAACTTTTCCTCAATAGTAGATTATTTGTTTGTCTGTGTGGGAACCAGTAACTAAAGGCCCATGCGGCTTCCTGATGTACTGAAAAAGTGAAAAATCATAAGGGTGTATAGAATGTCCTTCTGTGTGTAACTGTGCTATATTTGCTTTGCAGACCAATCTCACTTGTGCAACAAAAGAAAACAAATGAGGGAGGCACCAAGAGAAGGTTCTTTGTTTTTTATATTTTTTTCAGTCTATTCTCTTGTTTTTTAGTATGTTGAAAATCTTCTTATGTGATGAAGAATTGATCTTTACTTCAATTTCATAACCTGGATTTTCTTTCTGTATGTTGGTAGGGATAATGATCTCCACCGCTTACTTTTCATGCCAAATGGTCTTCCAGATGGGGCTGAATTGGCTTACTATGTGAAAGGACAAGTGAGTTGTTGTATTCAAAATGATGTGTTTCCAGGGATATTTAAGTAATATTTTTATGCTGATGCATATTTTTGGCAAAATTTTCAATAATACATTTATCCAGAAACACATCAATCAAAAGTCATGTGTTTCTAGCAAGGTAATATTCTCATGGCAGTGCATGTAGTGGAAAATTTTTTTAATTACACGTTTTTTTCCAGAAACTGTTGGCTGGTTACAAGCAGGGCAATGGCATAGTGTGTAGTTGCTGTGACAGAGAGGTGAGGTTATTAAGAATTAAGATGTTTACTTGCTATAGATTTAGATTCTTAATGAGATTCCAGGAACTGTCCCTATTTCAGCATTTATAATTCTGTCGTTTTTTTGTTGATGAACAGATTAGCCCTTCCCAATTTGAAGCGCATGCTGGAATGGCTGCCAGGCGTCAACCGTAAGTAGCCTCAAACATATTTAGACATGCTCAAGTAAATGTGTTTGTTAGTTCTAATCAACTTCAACGTCCTTTGGCAGCTATCGTCACATCTATACCACCAATGGCCTGACCCTCCATGATATAGCTATTTCATTGGCAAATGGGCAAAACATTACCACAGGGGTTAGTGATGATATGTGTGCAAAATGTGGTGATGGAGGAGATTTGATTTTTTGTGAGAGCTGCCCTCGGTCTTTTCATCTAGGTATGTGTTATCCTTATGCTTTAGCATTATTTGATACCTTTTTTTAATTAATGATATGCTTTGATGGTTTTCCTGCCTATTTTCTTGCATTCGAAATTTTGTTTCCATTTCATTTGATCTTCCTGATTATTCATAACATAAAAAGTGTTTTCTTTCCACGAGATGGTTATCATGGTTTACGCCAGGAAAGTTTGGCACTGACTGATTTTCATCTTTTTTTCCCACTGAAGAATTTACTACTTGTGATGATGCACAAACCAATTATTTTGCTTTTTAACTATGTACTGAAGGAAAACAGATCAAGTAGTGTAGTTCTATCTGGATGGCATTAGGGATATATGTGAAGTCCTCTTCTACGTTTTCAAATTTAGATGAATATGTTTCTTTGGCAGCATGTTTGGATCTACCTTGTGTTCCAAAAGGTGTTTGGAATTGTCCAAACTGTAATAAGTCTGGCCATGGTGGGAATTTTTCAAGATCGATTGTTATTCGGTTGTCTCGGGTTGTCAAAACTCCAGAATATGAAGTTGGTGGTTGTGTTATTTGCAGGTTAGCCCTCCTGAATACTTTATCATTCTAGTTTTGCATATAGTCGCATGTGTTTAATTATTCTTTCTTATTTTGTTAATATTTTTATGTTTTGTTTGGAGAGGGAACTGATGTTAGAACTCCACCGGAGGATAAAAGAAAATAATTATCCTCCTTGTTGTTAGGCAAAGAAATAAAGACTTATCATTAGATAAAAGCAGAAAATTATTTACAAGATAGATTAAATAAATTTGTGGCTTGTGAAAATCAATGATGACCTTCCTTGTCATTTTAGCCTAACTTCTAGTTTTCTTAGCCAATTATCTAAATAACACTGAGAATTTACTTGTGTTCCTTCTGTAATAACCATTTAAATATAGTGGGAGGGATCAAGATGCCCCTTATTTTTGCCATTAAGTGTTCCATTGCAACTTGCAATCCCAAGCCTTATCCACAATATCACCTTTGCTGAGCACATAGCCGTAGCTGAATAACAAAATTGCATATCTTACTGATGCAGCTGCAATATAAAAGGCAAGCAGTACACTATTTTGGCTTCAAATTTGCATAAAAGTAACATCTGCATTCCACACTAATTTCCTCTGCTTTTGACATTATATATACATATTAGATGCATATTTCCTGCAAACAGCAACCTGGAAAGAACTGCTCCTATCTCCCTCTGTGCTGCCCTTGTCAATGGTGAGATAATAGAAATTCGCCTTAAAGCAACCCACCTTAGACCTTATTCATTCCCCTTTTGTTATATTGTAACTTCAAAACTTCAATAATTTATCCAATCTCCTAATCTTGCATTTTGCAAAAGGGATGTTGAATATAGTTCCTGATCAAGAGAATAACAATGTATCCTTGCCCTAGCCAAAACAAATAGAATTAGGAACTTGCTTCTTCGTGGGGAAGGTTCGTTGAACATTCGTTAAGAATGTGTACTTGAGCATAATGAGAGAGATCTTCCATTTTGGCTTAACACATTTCCACTACCTATTTGTCTCATGCTCTAAGAATGTCGCTCGGCATAGCTTCACGCTCTAAGAAAACTAAGATTTTTTAGCAGTGGCATCTTACTTGACTTGGCTGGAACTAGTAACTGGTGCCTAAACTGGCTGGGCCTATAATTGGACAGATGGGGCATTAAGCCACTTTAAACCAGTAACTAAACTTGGCAGGATCCTTGACTCTTGTGATTCAATGACCCATGAACCAGTCCGCTGCAAAATTCAGCATACTGAAAATCATGATCATGTCAAATGAGGACATGAACATGCACCCTCATTAAGAGTACTTACTACCAGGCCATATGAGAAATTATATTATTTTTCTATCAGTTTTTTTCTATCAGTTTTTTTCTTAATGTTTCATGAAATAATATATTTCATAATATGTCAATGCTTAGTGGATTTTCGTTGTGTATATTCATTTTTTAATATTTAAAAAATTATTAATATGTTTATTCAATTTACTATAATCAATTATTAGAAAAAGAATGGTGTTATGCATGTTACTTGTAGGTGCAAAATTGATGCAGCATTTTTATAATAAAAATTCGAAAAGCTAACCATCTACATGTTAAACATAAATGTTCATTTAGATATAATAAATTGTTAAGTTTTGTAATATTTAGCATTATAAAAAAAACGCATTTAAAAATTAAATTTTGATTTTTTTTCTTGAAATAAATTATTCTACTTATTTCTTTAGCTGGTGTGTATATTTACTTATACATATATATAATATGCATTTATTTAATTCAGAAAATTTTCACTGGTTCGACCAGTGGACTAAAGGTTGAAGTAGTGATCAGCTGACACAGTACTCTGACTCAGTCGAGATCCAAGTGGTTTCATAACTCTGTTTCTCAGTGGAATTTTGGAAAAAAAAAAATTCTTCCTCTTGTATATGCCCATACATTCATATTCTAACTTTTGAAAGTATCATTTACTGATAAGGTCAAACATTTTATCATAAAGTTTAATGCATTGAGGTGGAGGTGGACTATGTTTCATTCTTCCTTTTCTTGTACCAACAATATTGTGAAAATGAAGTGAAAAAGAAAAAAAAAACAGAAAAGATTATCCTCTGGAAATAGTTTGATTTGTTTCTCGGTGAAGTTGTGCTCTTGCTGCTTGAAACTTGAAGAATTCTTAATTATAATCCCAGAAATGGCTATAAAACTACTAATCATTCAGGAATTTTGTTAATTTACTTGTATAAAGTCAAGAGAAGATCAATGGAAGAGGACGGGCTAACTTGCATGTATAATTATGTTTCTCATGGAATCAATAGTTCAGTGTTGTGTTATTTTAAAGGGTCAATTGTTGCAGAAGTGGAGATAGTTGAGACTAATGTTTAACAGTTAAAGAGTACCATTTCCCTCTCATTTGTTATTATAGGTGCTCAAATTTAACAAGTCCTTGTTATTGGATTCTGAGTTACATTTGACTTCTGCGATCTCAAATTTTTTGTTAAATTGAAAGGTTTTAATTGATTAGTTTCTAATTGAGATAGTATTGGAAATATTCTCTGTTTATTTAATTTACTTGCTGCTTTTTGTCACACCACTTCTTGTGTTATGTTTATCAGGGCCCATGATTTTAGCACTGAAAACTTTGATGATCGAACAGTTATCCTTTGTGACCAAGTAAGTTTGAACCTTCTTTTGAGAATTCATGAAGGTCTTTGTCTTTAAACACACACATATTTTTTTTTTTTTCACATTTACCTTTACGTTCTACTGCAGTGTGAGAGGGAATTCCACGTTGGCTGTTTGCGTGAAAGTAGATCTTGTGAACTGAAAGTGAGTTTATATTGCTGTTGTTTTTATTTTTGTTTTTTTTTACTTTTATGATACTGCAAAGAAACTTGCTGATTTTTGCTGCATATCACTGCAGGAGATTCCCAAGGAGAGTTGGTTTTGTTCCAATGACTGCAATCGGATCTATTTGGCTCTACAGAGTTCTGTTTCCAGTGGAATGCAGATGATTCCTGCTTCACAAATTAATATCATCACTAGAAAGCATGCTGAGAAAGGGCTACTTATTGAAGGATCAACAGATAGTTTCCAATGGCGAATTCTGATGGGGAAAAGTCGCAATCCGGATGATCTGTCATTGTTATCAGGGGCTGCTGCAATTTTTCGAGTAAGTTCTTGTTGGTATTTGATTTCTTTTCCCTTTTTCTCTTTTAAAAACAGAACTATTATTAGTAACTTTTGTGTTTATCTTTCTTTTTCTTTTTTTTTTTTTGGGGCAATGAGGCTGCCTGAAATTGCTAAATGGGTTTTTAATTATGCCATAATTTGGCATCATTTCCTATTGCATGTTCCAGTGATAAATTAATCTACATTTGGTTTCAGACTCTTTCTTGCCTTCTAACTTTATGATATCGTTGAATTAATATAACTGGCAATTGCTCAAACTGGACAAATACAAATTTATTTGTTGATTTACTCCTTCTTTTGGAGCAAAGAAAAATTGACATCGACGTGTTAAAAAGTGTTGTTTATTTTGATGAAAAAAGGAATGCTACTGTGATAATGAAAGCCAGTCTATACGTGAATATAAGCTACACTTCCTTTATGGACATGGAATCAAACTTCTTGTTACTTCTATTATTATTACAACAGTTTGCATACTTTACACCCACCTTATCCGCAATATGTGGAGCACATATGAAATTAAATTTTTTTTCCTTCTTTCTTGTCTACCCTCCCCACACACCCATTCATATTTGATCTTTAGCAGGTTATGCTATTTTGACTTTACAAAGGATGGAAGGTGTGGCTCATATTTAATTCAATGAAAAACCTTAAAACACATAGGATTTGTAAGTTGTCTACCTCAAGCAAAAGCTATGAAATTTATTTATCGACTGATGGACTAACATAGACAGTCCTTGACTACTAGTTATGACCAAGGGTTTGAAACTGAGCCCAACTTTAAGATCAGTAAAGGAGAGGAGGCTAGTTGAAGGTTCAATCAAAGATTAAATGGGAACTATATGAAATAGAACATTATGAAAATTAGTCATCTTTTACTGAAAATTATATGTAAATTGAATTGCGTGGAAATTACTAGTCTGTATCAAAACTTATGTATAACTATTAAAATTATAGCTGGCAATTTATTTTTTCTTTTCTTTTGTCAAATATTTGGCAATTTTTGACTTGCCTGAAAAATGATCAGAATTGGTGAAAACAGATATTGACCCAACCCAGAAATTTCTGGGTCTGATAAGGGTCAACTCAAATAGTAAAAACCCAATCTGAGCCAGCAGCAAGATATAATGACATGACATGATATCATTTCATGTAATATATGTGTGTGTATTTGATAATTTAAAAAATTGGAAAGTCTAACCATAGTTATTAAAGGTGCAAGGCACACTAAGACGCTAAGGGGTCTTAGAGCCTAGGCGCAAGGTGCAGGCATACGCCTGAGTAACATGAGGTGCAAAAATAAAAATAATTGAAAAAAATTATAAATTTTATTATTAGACTACTAGCAAGGTGATATAATATTATAAATATTAAAACTCAAAACACATAAATCATGACAACAATATAGAAACATATAGGCAAAGAAAAAAAAACTTAATTAATGTTTGATATCCTAAACGCAAGGCTCCTAGGATTACTAAACACATAAGGATCCTTAGCTTACTAATACTGTATTTAACAAGTTCTAACACTTATCAATTATGAATTATTATAGCAAAACGCAATTATTCTTGCGTGTAAATTGTGTTGTTCAAATTATCTTTGTAGAGACTAGAACATATGTTTTCTTTGCCCTAACCATTTTTTTTATTGTTTGTTTTGGAAATAATTAGGTGTGGTAAGACATACTAGGAATTCTTTTCAATTTATAATCAATGGTTTATATTTTCTGACACTAAAAACAAAAAAAAAATACAAATATTTAATTAATGTCACAAAGGCGTGCGCTTTTGTGATAGTGCTCGCCTTTGGGCTTTCAAGGTGCTGAGACTGGAGCTTGGTGAGCCTTGAGCCTCAGGCGCGCCTTTAACAACTATGAATCTAATTGACTCTAAAAATGGCCTAAGGTGATAGGAACCAACTACTAAACAGCAAGAAAAACAAAAGAAAATTCTATATTGAACTGAAAATTAATAGAACACAAGCAATTCGAGAGTGCTTGCTCTCTCCCAAACACCAAAAATCCAGCAAATATTCAGCATGCCCCTCTCCTAATATTCTACCCTTATTTATACTAACAAACTCCCAACATAATCTCTATAATATTCCCTAACCAACTTAACAAGATCATTTTAGAATAACCTCACACTATTATCAAACAGCCATGCACACTCTAAAACTGCTCTCTCTTTACCCTAGCACAAAAGTAACATATTGGATACCTATCATTACTCTCCCCCCCACCCAAAACAATCACCTTGTCCTCAAGGTGCTTGAAATAAACAGAAAAATTGGAGCAATTGGCACATCAAGACCAGCACTGACAACAGAAGTCCCCAATGAACCAGCAATAGTTGAACCCTGTCATTACGGTCCCACTTTCGCATCAGAAGTGCTTGAGAACAAGCACAAAATGACAGGCCAGGACCTTCATCATCATCAAAATCACCAGTAGTCTCACCATCTTGCATGTCCTCAAATATACTCTGAAAGTTAGCCAAATAACTTGCTGCCTCCCTGCCACTTGCTTTGAAACATCCTTCAAACCTCATCAACCATTCCTTCTCTCGCATTCTTACTAACCATTGCACTGCAACCCACCTAATTCCACTCAGGAATTTCATCAAACATTTTATGTGCATAAGCTATTCCATAATTCTGCTCATTGTTGATCAAAGTTTCTAGTATTACGTCATGATTCAATTGTGAAATGAGGGAAGTAGTACTTCCAGAAGACTTGAAGAAGAGAAATTGTTGTTGGGTACCCTCCAACATTTCCCAAAACTTAAAATGTTTGTGACCAATTCTACCCTCCCATACTCACATTTCTTAGTACTCCAACCACCCAAATTTCTCTCTGTAATTTTAGCAAACACCTTTTGTGCATAAGCTAATCCACAATCTTTCCGCACTTGAGCTCCATCAATTCCCTGTACCCCATATAACCCAACATCCTTCAAGTGATACTTTTCCATTTTCGAAGTGATAGCAGAGTGGTGGTACTGTACATGCCCCATCTAACACAGAGATCACAATCTCCTCATTCAAGTCCTCAACCCAAAAACTGAGTTCCTCTCCCCAAGTGGTGTTCAAGCTCTTCTTCACCACTTTGGTATTGTTCTGCTGCTGTCCCAGCTGCTCCTTCACATGCTGATCACGTAGCCCACTATGATCCATTGCTAGCAATTTTCTAGTCTCTTTCACACAAACCCGAAACCAAAAATAGTTAGCAAGATTTTTAAGTACTCTGGTTTTGGCAGGTAGATCCCAGAGAAGAGAGATACTAAGGGTCTCAAATATTTGTCTCTGATTGGAAGCACCATCTCCCTGAGCTATGAAGAAGATCTTTGCAGCAACAATAAAAAAATCCTCCAACGTATGACGTCTTTAGATCATCAAACATCCCAATCGACGAACCCAATGTTGCAACTGCCATTTGCGATTTCCATTCTCTGTATGGAAACCATGTGGGGGAAGAAAATGAGAAGTTGTACGCTATCGTCTGTATGAGAAAGATCCTTACTATTGCAAGTGAAGGAGTCGGTGGTCCTGCTAGTGGAGGTTTCGGTGGAGGAAGAGATCGGATGGAGAGGAGTGGGGGCGGGAAGAGGTGGGAGAAACCCAGCTCTAGAAATGGAGGTGTGATTAGAAAGATTATGAGAAGAAGACGATCTGACTTAGCCTTTTCTGATTTGCGGCTTAAGATAGCGACTAGGGTTGTACTCCTTTTCACTTCAGCCCATTGGGTCAATTTCATGGCCTAACCCACCCCATTAAGGTCCATCTTCTGCTCTGTTTCTCCAATTTCAGAGTTTGTCAAGATCTTGCTAGCAATTTTCTTGGTCTTGGAAATTCCACCTAAGGATTCGGTCTAAGTGGGCTTCTTTTCCTCCTTCCTTTTCATGATTGCTGCTCTCATCCCTTCATTTTCTCAATCGCCTAGCAACGTTTCCATCAATTGCATCAGCCATGAACGAAATCTCTGGTCTGATTTCATACTTCGAGCCATTGTTGGTTTTGCTGGAAAACACTTCCACAGGAATCTTGTTCAGTGGCTCAACTTCGATTACTGGCACCAATTTCTCGTCGCAACTCCATCGACTGCTTATGGTGGGATTCCACCTTAGTAGCTCGAAATTTCATCAACAACAGCCAGTGCATCGTCCAAGTCAGAATCGGCCGAATTCTATACTCTTTTTCATACCACATTTGTGCAGCCCCCTCAAATGCTTGTGCTGCTACTTCGATCTTCTCAGCATTGTTGAGCCGCTGTCCGTCAAAGAGCTGTTCCACCTTCAACAGCCACCCCTCGAGGTTGATTCCGGAGAAAATAGGTAGCTCGAGCTGCTGGAACGATCGATCCCATTTTTGCCAAGAATACTGCCCCCTAAAATACTTTCCCATGGATCACCTGCTCTAATACCACTTTATAGGAACCAACTAACAAAAGAGAATTCTATATTGAACTGAAAAGTAACAGAATACAAGCAATTCGAGAGTGCTTGCTCCCTCCCAAACCCCAAAAACCCAGCAAATATTCAACATGCCCTTATCCTAATATTCTACTTGTATTTATACTAACAAACTCCCAACATAATCTCTATAATACCCCCTAACCAACTTAACAAGATCATTCTAGAATACCCTCACACTATTATCCAGCAGCCATACACACTCTAAAACTGCTCTCTACCCTAGCACAAAAGTAACATATTGGATACCTATCACAACCCGATAACGCGTGTGGTCTAAAAATTTTTATTAGGTCATATTCTAAATAATAAAATCTTAGAATAGTTTGTAATTAAAAGAAAAAATGTCATTAGATTTATTTAATGTAACTGAAAAATAAATATATACTTCTAATATGATGAATATACCTAATGTAATTTTAAATGGTACAAAAGAAATGAGATAAGAGAATAACTTAATTCTTCTGAGTAATAATTGAATATGTTTGGGATTGTGTATTAAATAGTTTGGACTAGCTTAGATGGAGATGGTGCCCAGGCAGGGATCGGGTTTCTGCATGCAGATTTACATATGCAGGCTTGCAATTGAAAGTTTTCATTTTCAGGTGAAGGTGATATGGCCATCCTTAATAGGCCGTTTCTGGGATCTAATAGACCCACCCCCTGATTTTCTCATTGTGCTTGTGCAGACAAAAAGACTAGTTTTGAGGCAAAAGTGTTTTGTAAGCAGACTGGTTTAGCTATCATGCAGTTCCTCATTTTCCTTGTCTGAATGGTTGTGTGGGCTTTGATAACGTAGTTTAGGAAATACTTTTGCACCTTCCTAGGCCATGAATTTGGTTTATGGAATGATGCCTTGTTGCATAGACTGGAAGTAAATCTATTCATCAAGACAATGAATCTTAAATTTGTAAATTGTTGAAGTTCTTTTACTTATCTAATTTACGAATTTAAAATCCTTGTGCCTAATTATGTGTCTTGTTTATTTGACAGGAGTGTTTTGATCCAATTGTTGCAAAATCTGGTCGTGATCTGATTCCTGTTATGGTCTATGGGTAATTTGTGCTTTTATACATGCATATACTGGTTACAATAGGATATTTTTCTGCCAAAACTATTTTGGTGCTCAAATATTATTTCCATCACAGTGCTTTCGCAGTCAGAATGTACTCTGTTAAAGCAGCTACATTTGTGGCTTTTTTTTTTCCCTAACTGGCCATAATGTTCATGCTAATCTGCATACTAATTAGGAGAGCTTATGAATTTATGTATTTCTTTTAAGTCTCTTCTCATTGGGCATAATGCAAAAATATTATCCGGTTATCCGTGGTCATTTTAGGAACATATGTATGTGATTTTTTTCGGTTGCATGAATTTTCAAGTATAAATCATTTTATGCATGCATGAGAATCAACAGATGATGATGTTAAACTTCTTTATTTCATATGTGCCGGTCATACTATTGAAACTAATGTGATGTAGACTCCAATATTCAGAAACAGTTTAGTATCAACCAGACTAATTATGGTGAACTGCTACAATTCCTTGTATAAACAAATTAAACAAGAAATCACAAAGCTATCCAATTCAAATATAAAATTGCTTAGACGATGTTTCTTATTCTTCTAACGTATAGAATAAAAGTTGTGATTTGTGAATAGATCTTTAACTCAAAGACAGGCTCAAATCATGGTAGGAGTACGACTTCACAGCTTAATGGACAATATAGACATTCCATCATTAAGATGATATTTTCCCATACTTGATTGTCATATATTCATATTCTTGTTCTACCAAGTAGTAGTTACTCATCTTCTACTTTCCTGAGAAATGCTTATGGTTATATTATGCTTTTTGGCAATTGGCATAAGACCTTCTAAAGCAAGTTTTCCCATGCAAGCAGAGATGAAGATGCAACACCTTTTAGATGCTCTTTACCAGTTGTTTGGTCGTTGAGATAGATGATTTATTTAATTATTGGGATTTGAAAATGTTGGAAAGCTTGTTGGTTTCTCTCATTTTGGTTGGATGGATGGGGAGAACAAATAACAAAGGGAGGAATTCCTTCCTGACACTAAACTGGGAAGAGAATTATCTGTACCTATTTTATGATATCCTTACCTAATTACGACATGAAACAGAAAATGATAACAGGTTTTTGGTTCACAAGTAAAGAAATAAAGACTTTTTGTGTTTCCTATTGTATCAATAGAAGTATAAAATGAATTTTGTTCCCATGCTTTTCTTCACTGACAAGTGTTCAGGATATCATGGCATTAATTGTTTTTGTTATTTGACAGTGACAAGTCATTTGCTGGTTCTAGTTGCATATCTTATTATTCTGCAAGATTCAGAATTCTAATATAGTTTTTTTTTTGTTGCAGTAGAAATATTTCTGGCCAAGAATTCGGGGGAATGTACTGTATTGTATTACTTGTAAAGTATGTTTCTTTCCATGAAAATACCTGTTTTATTTGATCTTTGACTCCTTTTTGTCCCTACCCTGGCATTATCTGAAGCATTTAATAATTCCATGTTCAATATGTCCACAGGAATGTTGTTGTATCAGCTGGTCTTCTTAGAATTTTTGGGAGAGAGGTTGCTGAGCTTCCTCTAGTCGCTACAAGTAGAGAACATCAAGGAAAAGTAAGTGATCGAACATTTAATTTTTGTTTTACACTTATTTCTATGGCGCTTGAGCTTATAATGGACAATGGCATAAACCTTTCAATTTTCATATTCCAGGGTTACTTCCAAGCATTATTTTCATGCATTGAGAGGTTACTGTTCACCCTGGATGTGGAAAATTTGGTGTTACCAGCAGCTGAGGAAGCTGAGTCAATCTGGACAAGAAGATTTGGCTTCAGAAAGCTGAGCGAAGGGGAAGTAAGTTCTATTTTTGAACTTAAAATTTCATTATCTTTGAAATTTTATATTGTTTTGTGTTTGTGGATGGAACTAAGAAAGCCATGAGCTTCTATGCCTTTTTTCTTTTATTTTTACCTTTAAGGCCAGCATTCAAAAATTATATAAAAGCATGCGAAGTTCTAGTTAATTTATAAGTGGTCTCAGGGTGACTTGGTGTCTTTCATAATTTGAATGGGAAAATGCAGTTAGATTTGATTGTTATGCAAATAAATGACACTCTGGTAAATGCAGATTCTGATAATGAACAATGCTTGCTTGTAAGCATATTAAATATCTGACCAGCAAAACATCCGATTCTCAAAAATAAAAATAAAAAAAATAAATACATAGTTTATCTGACAAAAATAATGTCAATTTCTTTGGCCCACCAGACATTGTATTTATATTCTTAGCTGGTTATGCTTTAGCATTATACATATTGTCCATTCAGCTCAATTTAGGCATATGGTCTGCCAAATCAATAAAGCATGTTTGATGTTCAATTTTAACTCTGAGGGAGGTATGGAGGAAGATAATTGTGGGGATGTTCCTAGCAGTGAGTTTCTTAAACAAGCAAATAAGCTTTATTTTGATCATCATCAGGATCTGTTTTTTTTTTTTTTTTTGGCTCAGCTGTCGAAGTATACAAGGCAGTTGCAGCTGACGATATTCAAGGGCACATCAATGCTGGAGAAGGCAGTCCCACAGATAACTGAGTAACAGCTTATGCTCCATGGAATTGTATAAAATAAGAAAGGTTGATTGAAGTAATAGGGTTCTAATTTTCTAGTTCTGTTTTCTTGTAATTCAGCTGCTATTTTTCTCATCACGAGCAGCGAGCAAATTTAGTTGAGGATTGTTTTCATGTACAAACTAGAATTGAAGAGTAACAGGAGGGGGAAAAGATGAATGATTGTGAAAAGAATGGGTGCATGCTGACCTTTTACAATGCATGCATGAGATGCATAAATTCCATAATATTTTTACGTTGTCTATTGTAGCCTAGTAGTGTTATTAGTTATGTGCAGGGAAACATTCTTTTCTTCCAAATACTTGGGTATTGAAGTGTTGAGTTTATAATGTATATAAATTCCTCGCTTCACCCTTTTTTCTTTTACACAGGTTATTTGCAATGGCCATCATGCGGAAAATTTCAAGGCGGTTTAAATTATATTCAGTCCTTTTAATTTGTCAATTATTTTTTTATATTGTTTTTTTGATCGGTTTTTGTCATATTTGTTTTTTGAACATTGTATTTGGACCATATTGCCATAAAAAAAATTTGGAAAACAACTCAATTAGCCATGATTTGTTCATGTAATAGTCAATTCTAATATTTTGTATTCCGACCGTCATGTCAGCAAATTGTTGCTAATTATTAATTTGCTAATTGTCATTTTAAAAAATTTTTGAGGTGGTAATATGGTTCAGAAGCGGCATTTAGAAGGCAAATTGAATTAAAAAAAAAAACCGATCAAATGGGCAATCTAAGAAAAATGAAAAAATTTGAGCTGTTGGATATGGGTTGATAAAACGTTTTTTTGGCAGAATGAACATGAGTAGAACTAGAAATCACCGCTAATAACCATTTTAAAGCTGAGAATGGGTTTTCAAAGGATTCATTTCCCAAATAAATTAAAAAGATTCATAGTAGTTCTTTATTTTCATCCATAACTCATAAAATGGGAGTAGTTCTGCTAAATGGTATCAAATTTAGCACAAGATGCATTTCTTAGGAGGTTGCGAGTTAATAGATTCGACACAAGACAAAGAAGCTTGAAATTTAAAGACAATTTTACCAAAATTCTCACAGGAAAATTATCGGTTGGATGGCTTATTAATTATATAATATAATTATATAATTAAAATTATAAAAAGATGTTTTCTCATTATTGATGGAATTTTATTTTTTAAATATTTATTTAGATACTGAAAATTTGATTTATTTTAATGGTAAAAATGTTTAAATTTGATTTATTTTGTATTATTACCTTAAAAAAGGTTTCATTTTTATTTTCAAATATGTTTCCTAATTATGTATTTTTATTTTAATTATTTTTTAGGAGAAAGTTCAAAAAAACATATATGTAATTTCCGATTTTTGTAACTTTAAGTATGATATTTTTTGGTGCAAAATAAGTACTGTAGTTTGCGCTATTAGCAATTTTAAGTACATATCCTTAACGGTGTTAAAAAAATCTGGGAGAAAGTTCAAAAAAACAGGTATGTAGTTTTCTACTTTTGCAACTTTATGTATGTGATATTTTTTTTTGTACAAAATGAGTAATGTAATCTGTGTCGTTAGCAATTTTAAGTAGATTTTTCTAACACTCAGAAGTACAAAAAAGAGAAGAGTAAAACATTTAAAGCAATTTAGAATGACTTTAGTTATTCAAGTGATGAAATCAGATAATGACATGATGCATGTGATTGAAAAACTAAGCATGAGTGTAAAAAATATTTTTCTAAAATTAATTCACTTAAAGAAGTAATTAGAATTCCAGAACGAGAACTTGAAAAATTAAGAACTTTTAATGAAAAGTTAACTAAATCATTAGTTGAATACAATTCCACTTAGAATAAGATTTTAAATTATCATGCCAAACTCAGAAAAATGCATTATTAGAAAAGAAAGTTAGTTATCTCAAGAATTCAATTTCTAGATTCAACAAGAGGAAGAAAATTTTTGATAAAATGATTGCTATTAATTTCATTTATTTTCAATCTAAAAATATGGAATTAACAACTTCATTATCTGATTTTTCATCACTTGAATTACTATAATCATCTCAAATTGTTTTGAAAGCTTTCCTTATTGTCCTTCTGAGTGTTAGAATAATATACTTAAAATTGTTAATAACACAAATCGCAATACTCATTTTGCACAAAAAAAAAAAATCACATAATTAAAATTGTAAAGGTCAAAAACACATTTGTTTTTTTGAACTCTCTCATATTTTTTAACATCGTTAATGATATATACTTAAAATTACTACCAAGGCAAACCACCATACCTATTTTACTTCAAAAATTATTACATTTAAAATTGTAAAAATCGAAACCACAGGAAATGTTATTTGAATCTTCTCGCATTTTTTACTAATCTCTTTCTTCCCAAGACAAATAATACCTACGAAACAATGACGCGAAAGGGTAACACTGTAAAACAAATATAATTAATTAATTATTGGGATTTTCCGATATTAAAAGGGTTTCTAGGGTTTTAGGTTTTTGCCGAACCAAGCCCCCAAAATCCTCGAATTGGCAAACTGACTTCAGGGCCTATGGCATTCATTTCCGCCATCCGACGCGCTCTAGTGGGAACACATTCTGCTTCAACTTCGTTCCAATGGCAGCTCTCTTCTTTCTATTCAACTCTTACTTCTCCTAAGTTATTCGTCAGTGGTACGTTCCTTCTTTCTTATTCTTCTCGTTTTTCATTTCCAAGTGTTTGGTTCCTATGATTAACCATTTCATTTGGCGTAGGCTAAATTAAATATGTTATCTTGTTTCTAGAATGAGAAAATTATGTTTTCTTGTGGGTATGAAATTCTTGAATTTGGGTAGATTTTCCCTATAGAATTATTTAAATTAATTTTTGAGTATTAGGCATCCAAGTGGTTACTTGGTTAATTTTCTTATTCCCTCTCTTTAGTATTAATTTAACAATTAGTGCCATTTTCAGAGTTATTTAGCGAATTACTTCTTTCGTTGATCCTTGCCTACCTTCTCTTGTAACGTAGTAGGGTTTGAGAATCTACAGCATGGTTTGACAAAAAGTGGAAAATGCTGCTAGGATTTGCTGACCACTATCTCTGAGATTGGTGGCATCTCGCTTTGATGGTTTGCTCAAACTGATGCGACTATTTCTGCTTTGTTCTTGAGGAAATCTTGGAAACCTGAACTGAAACCAATAAAGTTCTTAATCTGAACTGAGAAAAGATGTTGCAAATTTAAAATAAATATTTCTTAATATATTCTCTGATTTTTACTTTGTAAGACCTAGATTTTTTTTCACTGGTTCTTAAGGGTCAGATTGTGGCATACACTTGCAGTTTTACAGTCTTGGAGACCACTCTAGTACTATTTAGCAGACACGTATTGGCAGGTTAGATGTTTGTTTGGAGTTTCCGTGTGTCGAGAGCCTATTATCACGGTGGATATAGAAAAAGGGACTTTGCTTACATTTAGAGTATGAGCAGAAGCTCCCTCATTTGAAGCCTTATGTCTGCTCACCTTCAAACTAATTTTAACCTATAGTGAATTATTCATAGAAATATAGATTATAAATATGTAATCAACAATTTACTTGGGGGAGGAAAAATAGTATTTCATTGCTGTTAATATAGATCATTAAAAAGCACAAGACATGTATTATTTATTTGCATTCAACTCTGAAATTGTGTCATTTATTTTACATTATTAGAAAAAGTGAATTCTTCGAAGAGAAAATGGGTTATGTGAGTGTGTGGCTTTCCTTTTTATATGTAACAACTCCTTGACTTAAAAGGTGATCTTTTTCTCGTTCATGATAGGAGGCAAGGGATATGAATTGAAACTATTTAATGGAATTCATTTTACAAGAAGCAAAAATTAAAGAAAAGGCTATATTTGCTGCCTGCTAAAATTCCCGTCCGCCCTTCGTAGTCTTAGATGGTTCATGACCTTTTTAAAATTCAGAAAATATCTCGGGGAACTGTTATCTTAGGCCAACTACATTTTTTTTTTACTCTTCTCTACATCCATTAATTTTCATGTCTTTTACTGGCCAAAATTAATGTCTATGTCAAAGAAATGTTGCATTTTTGGGTACAAAAACTCTGCCAGATACCATAATTGTCACTCTAGCCAAATCTATGTATCATTAGACAAGATATTTCTTATTTGGAACCTAGGCATTGCGTGTTATCAATACTCTGTTAGGATAGGAGTATAAGAGGGGATAGCAAAGAAAAAGGGAATGGATTGGGCTTATCCCATGTTTAGATGTTTAATGAGGTTGTAAAGGAAAATATTAATGTGCAATTATCCCCTCATATTTCGTGAAGTTTCCCTCAGTGCTTGTTCGTTGTGTCGAACACATTTGGCACAGAATATGGCATTAGAATGTCTTAATTGAAACTTGGTGGGAGCTGCAGTTTGCAAATTTTTGCTATGTACCTGAGGAGTTCTAAATTCTTTTGTTATACTTTGATATGGTACAATGAGTAGGGCTTTCAAGACAAACTACGGATGATAAGCTTAAAGAAGCATTTTCTCCTTTTGGGCAGCTTGTTGAAGGTAAATGCAAATATTTATGATTTTGATTTCCAATATTAGGTTTTCTGTTGTTTCTCTTATTTCTATGCGCTGCCATTTGGTTGTCCAGCAAAAGTGGTCGTGGATAGGGTCTCTGGAAGATCAAAAGGGTTTGGGTTTGTCACATATAAAGGAGTAGAAGAAGCTGAGAAAGCCAGAGAAGGAATGAATGCAAAATTTTTGGATGGATGGGTAATATTTGTTGATCCTGCCAAGCCAAGGGAGCAAAGACCTCCACCTCCTCCACAACCAGAGCCTGCTGAAACTGGTTTTAAAATAAATAAGACAATTGGATGGTGTGGGTGATTTTTCATTATAAAGGAAGAGGTCCCAAATGCTTCATACATGATTAATACCAAGAATAGATTTTAGGTTGGGGGACTTTGAGTGATATGTTGCAGTCAAAGCATTTTAATTTAAACCTTTGTATTAGATTTGTTTGTATTTCTATTTAACGATACCTCTATTAGCTTTCTGTGCTTCATTTTTCTTTTGGCACTCTAAAAATAGTGGCAATCGATCAGCAATGCAAGGGACACTTGGTGTTAAGTTGGAATGATCTATTTTGATGAAAAAAAGAAGGCGCGCTCTCAGCAAATTTTAGAGAAAATTATTCGGTATGACCACTTACAAAATTTAATTACCTAAATAATCTCTACTTTCATTAAATTCAAAAATAAACTCTAAATTTTTTTTTTATTTCCAATTATAATATCTATTTTCTCTCTCTCTCTCTCTCTTCTTATTTTCTTCTCCCTACACCACTACCAATTCCAGCTATCATTCAAACAGCCTCCATCATCACGAAATTTGTATCATAATTAGTTTTTAATCTCTTCATCACACATGTGGCATTAGTTTTTCCAAAATTTGATCAGATTTGCGAGATTGACAAAGAGAAAATTAGGCTTCAAGGTTGCTCTTCCGTTTCTTTTATTTTCTGAATTCCTTTTAAAATTTTGACACATGAAATAGATTCAAAAAATCAAAAAATTTTGGACTGGACAGTTTGAGTTCCGAACACCACTATTTGAGAGCTAATCGATGAACAATTCTTTCGCCAAAACAGCTGTAGAATCATGTAGATCTACATGTTTCCTGTATTTTCAAGCCTCAAAACTTATATTTTTAGACTCCTCACATCCCAATAAATTTGTTGGTATCTTTCGATCATCATTCTGCCATCCTCAAAAATTTTCCTATCAATGGGGACAAGGATGTTGTATAAATAATAATAATAATAATAATAATAATAATAATAGTGTGTCATATAACTATATATAAGTATCATATACTTATCATATAATTGTTACTGTACATTTAATAATTCTGAGCAATACTTAAATACGTAAAATTTATACTGCAAACATAACTATCATATAATTCAAATTTCTCTTTGTAATTTTTTATTTATATTTCAATTTTGAATATAATTTGAATAACACAATAGTTGTCACATTTTATCAAATTTAGTTGTTGAAACTGTCAAATATTATTTATGTATACATATAACATGCATATAATCTTCATATAATGAAGATATAAAAATTAAGATAATATAAATATTTGTAATTTCTTTTTATTTATGAAGGAGTGCCTCATATTCCAATAATATAAATAATTAATATTCTCTTTTTCTAACTATTTCCCTAGGTTTTTTGTTTTCAAATTTTTGTAATTAGAAAGATCAACTATTAAAGGAACTTGAGGACTTTGAGCAGGATTATGAGACGAAAATGTGGTGGAGTCAATTGGAGGTGTTCACAAACTACCTAATCCGCTCAAACCGAACCAATCCAAAATCAAACCGCGGCTTAAAAAATATAATGGATTGGGTTGGTCATAAATTTTTCTAAACTCTAATATATCATAATATATCTTTACATTTATTATTATCTCATTAAAAAAACTAAAAGTGATAATTCATATTTATTTATATAAAAATATATTCTATAATTAGAAAATTAATAAATTATTTATAAATACATAATTCTTATATTTTATAAATATAATCATTATAAAAATTCAATTAATATAATTAAAATAATATTTTTGAATTTTTAATATAATTACTATAACAATTTAAAAAATTGTTAAATATACATTATTATTGGGTTGAATTTCACCAACGGTACTCCTACTATGCAAATTGTAACAATTCAGTTTTTCAAAAATTATTTTAGTTATAAAATAAAAGTTAAGGTAATTTTATGTTACAAATAATATTTGAGGTACTAAATTGTTATAATTTACATAATTGAGATACCGTCGGTGAAATTCACCTATATTATTGTGAAATTTATAAATAGTAAATATTTATTAAAAAGGTAAATGACATTTATAATGATGAATATTGGATGATTAAAGAGGCAAATGACATTTTAACTTTTTTACGTTTAATTTAATTTTAAAAAATCTGAATTTTCTGTATTTATTTTTATTGTAAGTTCTACTGTTACAGTCTCATTTATGTTGAATTGTTAGTGCTATTGATCTTCAATAGAGTAGTTTAATTATAGTTTATTGTTGCATTTTTTTAAGAAAATTTCTATTGCAATTTTTATAATATGACTTGATATTAAGTATTTTATATAATGAACTAAAGGTTTGGGAAACATTATAAATATTTATTTGGGAGACATTAATATTATTATTAAAAAAATATAAGAAGTTTATATAATTAAACAGTAAACCGATCCAATCCAATCCAATCCACAATTATGGATTAAATTAGATTGAATTTTGTATATTTGTTGAATGAAAAAATTTTCAATTTATAAATTATGAATCAGATTAAACGTTATATTTAATCCGCACTAACTCGATCCGCAAACACCTATAGAGTCAATCTATGCAGGTAAGGTCACGATCATAAGCCTTTGGAAAAAGGTAAGGTTGAAATATAAAATGGAGTGAGTCTACATGAGGCGATGAGGGACATGTAATTGAGGGATTGAATGCATTATGGAGGGAAATCCAATTTGGTGTAATGGGACATGTGAGATTGATTGCAGGGTTAGCTTCATTGGATAGTGAAAAATAAAATTTAATTTATAGCAAAATTTGGAGCAATTAAATCAATTAATAGATATGATATTGAGTTGGAAATTAATGAGGTATGCAGTTGATCGGAGTTATTTAAATTGTGTTTGAATTGGGGAAAATAAATTATTTTAAAAATTAAATTAAAAAGAATAAAAGTTCAGTGAGTAAAATTATGAAAAATTTGGAAAATGGAGGATTGAGTTAAGAAATTAGTAAAATTAATTAAACTAAATGGTGTTACCGCCTATTAGCCCAATAGAAAGCTTAATTATCCACTAACATATTTGATTAAGAAATTAAACAAAATATAAAGGGAAATGGACACAGATGCTCCCTTCACTATCTAACATAACGTTTTCACATCACAAAATTATTTCTTTCAGAACTAACTTTTTTGTTAAAATAATTTACATTAATACACCAAAAACGTTTCATATTGTATAATATAATAGTAACCGACAAATAGGGTCTACTATTAAAGCCCATATACTTTCTTTTTTTTTTTTTTTTAATCATATACTTTCCTTTTCACTTTTTTCTTTTTCACCTTACTTCTTGTTGAGCACGTAAAAATTATTACTGCACTTTTCCTTTATTTTTTTTCCTTCCTATCAAACATTTTTCCAATTTTTAATTTTTTTTTTTAAATCTAATAACAAATGAATCCAAATATTTTATTTAAATTGTTAAACAATAATATAATTTTCATGTCATGATTTGTTTTATTGTGGGTCTGAATATACTATTGGAGAAGATGTAATTGTTTTGAAATTGCTTTTGCAAAACAAAGCACAAATTTATGTGAATAGGAATAAAGTCGTTAATTAAAAATCATATAGTATAAATACATAAAATATCTATCTAGTATATGAATATTATATCCTTGTCATATATTTTTATGTATATTTAATAATTATGAGTAACACAAATATATGTAAAATATATACTGCATATATTATTTTTTATTCACATTTATAATTTGAGTAACATAAATAATAAAACATATATCAAAGTATATAAATATCATACACATTTCACTTTTTTATATGTATTTAATAATTATGAGTAACGCAAATATTTGTAAAATATATACTGCATATATAATTACTATATTATTTGCATATATTTTTTATGCACATTCAATAATTTGAGTAATATAAATACATTAAACATATATCAAGTATATGAATATCATATACTTATCATATATTTTTATATTCAATTACAAGTAACACAAATATATGTAAAATATATACTACATATACAATTACTATATTATTTACATATATTTATATATATATATATATATAACACCTTTTAGTAAACCATTATCAATATGCGTCTTCGATTAGGTCTTTACTCAATTATTAGCACAATTATGTCATTGTTAGATTATTTTTTAATACCAAATGACAAAAAAATAATTAAAAGAATCCTAAAAATTAGGGAAAAAAAAGGGTTTAAATGAATATACTTATGTAAGTTAAAAATTGTTATTTATTGAAAAAAAAATAAAAATGTCTTTATATTCAAAAAAAATTAAAAAGTCCAAATTACAAAATAAGTATTAAAAAGTCTTTTTCTCAAAAAAAAAAAGAAAAAAGAATATGTAATGTACTTTTCTCGAATATAAAATGAGTGAATAGGTCCAACTCTACCATTTTTCAAAAGAAAATTCTTCTATCACTATGCGTGATAGAAGGGGTTTGAGAGGCCTGTTAGAGGAAAAAATTTTGAAGGAAAGAATGATATATCAAAATTTGGGTATGAAGTACAAACACTTTAACTATATAGTGTCACGTTTCTGATATCGATACTCGTCAGACACCGATACAAAACGTTCTGGTACGTTTTGTAATTTTTAAAAAATTAGAAATATATTTATTTAAGTTAAAAACATATTTTTTTCATTTTAGAAAACCTAAAATCTATATGTAACACCAATTATTGTTCAATATATTTGATTGTATGTCATTTTTTTTAATTCGTATAAAAATAATAACTTGTAATTATATTTTTTGTATTTATTTATTTATAAATTTACCTCTATATTTTTAATATTTATACATTTTTTCGCGTGTCTATGTCTTATACTTTTTATAAATCTCATTTTTTAATGTCCGTTTCTGTATTTATGTCTGAACCTGTGCCACATAGAAATCTGGGTAATGTAAGAAAATATTAGTTTTCTTTGAGATTTTCCCCACCATGATGCTCTTCTTAATTTTCTTACATGTGAAGTTTAAATATTATATTGGATTCACAAATTCAGCAGCTATATATATATATATATATATATATATATATTTTGATGTAAATTGAATCTAGCTGTATATTAACAGTGATAAATAAGCAATATTTTTTTTAAAAAAATTTTATAGTTGGGAGTTAGACTGAAGATTTATGTTATGTATTTTTTTCATCTGTAATTTGCCCACTTTCTCTGTATTTTTCTCCAATCCAAATTCACATGCAACATGAAATCTTCCCTTCTTATAAATGTAAAGTTCTTTTCAGTGTCTACTTCCAAAATAAATAAATAAAAAATTGAATGAGGCACATTGTAGCATAAAAAATAAAAGATTCTAAGATTCTAACATAGAAATGACAGAATTTTTTTTTTTTAAACCAAACTATTTGGTGTAAGAAATCTCGGGTATAAAAATTATTGAAAAAATGTAAAGAAATTGAAAATCCAAGTCGTAAAACACAGAAAAAAAGGTTGAAGAACAAAAAAAAAAACAAAAGCATAGAACAGAATAGAAAAATTGAAGAAATCGAAACAAATTGGGGAAAAGAGAAAAAGCAAAATCCAAAGTTTTGAACAAAATCACCGAAAACAAAATGAAGACTAAAAAGAAAACGAAAGAGAAGAAAATAGAGCTAGGGTGGGCATAAGAAAATGGTGAAAGGATCTCGAAGAGAAAAAAAAGGGAAGAAAGAAGAAAAATGAAGACTTATAGATTAGGGCCAGTGTCTCTTCAACAAATATACCAAGCATATTCAAAAAGACATCGCATGAATAAAGGCAGGAGTACACCATATAATAAAAAACGACGTCGTTTCATATTAGTGGGAGGCAAAATAAAAATATAACCAAGGACAAATCCGGAAGAATACTGTAGTAGCTATAGTGCCTCCCAAGGCTCTTTATTATAGTTATAGATATGCTATGACCAATTCTATTTGTAATATTTTACTATTTTGTGGAGTTATTACGTCTTTTTCTCCAAATTTTAGGCCTTAGTTTGGATGTGAAAGTTAAAAGAGAAAATTACTCTATATGACATATTTTTGAATAATATTATTTAAAAAATAAAGCCCTTCTATCAGTAAAGGATGCTTACTTGAACTACTTGAAGTGGTCACTTTTGCTCATTTTCATTCGTTTTCAACAATCCTTTACCAATAGAAGTGCCAAGATAATAACAAAGGTTAGAATATTGTATCTAATAGAATAAAGGATATATGATAATCTTTTTAGAGTAAGAGATAGAGAAAATAGAGAAATTTAGAAACTCATATTTTTGGAAAGTAGAACTTATTATTTCTTTTTTTATCTTACAAAGACAGAACCCAGTTCCTTATATAGAAGGAGAGCTGATAAGATCAAAGGCTTGGATTAAGCCAACATAAAAGCGAAAAAATACAAACTAATATAGACTCCAAAGTGACAAGATAAGATTTCCATCACAAAAAGAGGAAACCGATAGATAAAAGCAAAAACAAAACTAGTACAATTATTTTAATAAATCAAAGATTCTTTTAGTTTTTTCCTATGATGGGTTCATGACTAGGAGAGAGGTTCATGTACCTATCACCTGAGCTGGACTCAGGACTGACTTCTCGATACTTGGTACCTCTGATTAGGTGGTGAGAAAACTGAGATTGAGCTCCATTGTAGGATGATGGGACTTAGATGGTAACAGGTGCATTGGATGGTCCTACTTCACTGTCATGAGTGGCTTGTCGTGACTTGGCTGCTTCCAATTGTCTCAGGTATTCAGGAGGTATAGCTTTCCATAGAGCATCTTCTTCATACAATGGCCAGATAGATTTAGGAATGTAAGTATTCCTAGCAGCCATATGTCTTTGAAGCTCTTGTACTTCTAAAGGGTGTTTATTACAGTTTTTCTAGAGAGAATATGGGTAAGTTTGATAAACTTCCTTAGTAGAATAGTATTCAAACCACCTCAGGATAACAATGGTATGAACTTCTTTTGCTGGAACATCTATACTTTAGTTCTCATGTAAGGCTTTGAAAAAGAACTGTGTCCAAATATTCAGAGGTCGAAACTAGGTCAGAAACCTTCTGTAATTTTCTGGAAGTTCTTGTGTGGCCAATGTATTGTGCCAAAGTAGAGGAGTAAATTCAAATGCCATAAAATTTTTAGCACATAGATACCACAACATATGAAGCAATTCATCAGGAAATGGATTTACCAAAGGGATTTGAAAAAATTCCATAAAAGGCACTTGTGGATGAAAGATCTTAGGAAGAATGAACATCTTCCTATAAAGTTGGATTGCACTAAGTTGTGCATCCATCATCTTTTGAGTTTGCTGCTCATGAGTCATTGCTTTAATAAATGTCCATCCCGGAGGAAATTTTTGATCAATAGCAGATGAGAAATAGGAAGATGGTGGGGAAGCCATGAAGATCAGTGGAACTATCTGGGTTGATGTTATCAATTGCAAGGGTTTTTGAAAAGAGAAGGGTCTTGATAGGAAATCAGGAATCAAGTTCTGATCTCCTTTTATATGCTTCACGGTGAAGAAAAATTTTGAAAGTCATTCACTCTATCGAAGTAACTGAGCATGTGGGATATGCTTTCCTTTGAACTCTAGTATTCGTGGAAAAGAGGAACAATCCATTTTCACTAGAAAGTGATATCCAATTAGATGGAATTCAGACTTCTTTATGCCATTCTTAACAGCTAAGATTTCCTTGAATGTAGAATGATAATGGCATTCAGATACTTTGAACTTGCCACTAGTGTAAGCACAAACATTTTGCTAGCTATCTTTTTCTTCAAGAAGTACAACACCCTAGTATTCATCGTTGACATCTGTTTGGAGGATTCTTCTACCTGTTGTTGGGATCTGTAATGGTGGAAGATTTTTACAAATCTCTTTTATCTGTTGGATAGATTGTGTCTATACATTTATCCTAGGAGAAGGTTTCTTTTTCAAAAGTTGATGTAATGGATGAGCCCACTTGGTGAACTGTGGAATAAAATCACGCGCATAGTTTGCTATTCCCAAGAACTGTCGTACCTATTGTTGAGTCAGCTCTTTGTCAGGGAACTTTAATAATTCAAGGCCAATATATACGCATGGTTGATAGCTTCCATCTTTGAAATGCATTCTAAGAAAATCAATTTCTTGTTGTCCTACCTTCATTTTCTTTTCTGAAAACATGGCCTTATACTGCTGAGTGATGTCAGTAAATTTTTCTAAGAGAATCTGATGTACTTTTTCATTTTTAGAGAAAAACAAAATATCATCAATGTATATTATGGCTGAAGATAAGATCGGCTCATAAATCCTTGTCATAGCTCTTTGAAAAAGACTGGAAGCTACCTTGAGACCGAATAGCATGAACTTCCATTGATAATAGTGATTAGGTATATATAATGCCATCTTATACCTGTCTTCTAGGGAGATACCAAGTTGCCAAAAGCTTGATTTAAGATCAAATTTGGAGAAAATCTTTGCACCTTGGAGGAAGGTGTATAAAGAAGAAGTTTTTAGCAAAGGAAATTTGTCATCTTTTAAAAAGTAATTCAGAGGTTTATAATCAATAGCCAACCTCTTCTTTCCCCTAAGTTGTTCAGATCTTTTGTTGACATAGAACGTCTAACAGGGCCAATCGGACTTGGTTGGTTCAATTAACCCTTATTGGAGTAACTAAGAATATTCTTGATCTGCTAGCATTTGAATATCAGGATTCATGCCAGGATGGGTTGCCTTGGTAGGATTAATGTCCTTATTTTGCTTGAATGGGAGAGTAATAAAAAATTCAGGCCTTGTCCAAAATGGTGCAAAACATTTTGATGAAAAGTCAATGTGACTTTCAGAATAGCTTCTATGAATGAGTTGGGCCTTGATAGGATCAAAATGGGCTGAAGGAATGATGGTAAAAAGATTTGGGGTACTGGTGTAAGGTAAGAGCCACTTTTTAAAACGTAGGCCTTAGCCTCCAATGGATAATTAAGGCAATTGAGATATGACATCAAAATCAATGAGAATATCTTTCTTTGGAAGTGTTGAGCTCAATACTTTAGTTCGGACAAAATAGTTTGGAAAGAATTAAATTTTAATGGGCTTTCGAGTGATAAGAGAAGTGGAGAAATGTTCTCCATCTGCAGCCTTGAATATTTCAGTATGGGCTTTCCAAAAATGGTTTGGGAAGAGATCTGGATTGACAATAGTTTTGTAGGCTCCAGTATCAATTAGGCTATGGCTCGAATGGGCTTATCATATTTAGTAGAGAATAGTTGGATAGGATAATAAGGTATAGGTTTTTTAGAGAGATGGGCTAAGTCTTGGCTGGAGACTGCAGGTGATTGAATATGAAAACTGTCTTCAGGATCTTTATCAGACTCACTGTTACTATAGCCAATTCCAAGGAACATCTCAGGAGAGAGTTCTTCTTCTTCTAAGAAAAGAGATTCAATATTTGTGTGCTCCAGAGATTCATCGTACCGATCTTTTATTTATTAAATCAATTGAACTGCCTGTTTTGGCTTGTTTGGACATTTCTTAGCAAAGTGCCCTTTTTTGCCACACAAATAACATCGATCAGTGTATTTGGATCTCTTATATTTCTTACAGAAAAATTTGAATCTCTTGTGCTTCTTTGGGGAAGATTGTCTATACTTCGTATAGTGAACCTTCTTCTTACAATACTTATAATCACAATCTCCAGATGAGGAACACTTGATACAAACAAAATCCATATGCTTCTTATGAGTCCACTCCAAAGCCTTTTTAACTTGTTTTTGTGCAGAACATAATTCTTCTAGGGCCACTAGCATCTTTTGGTAAACTTGTGACAAAGTGAGATTTTGAAAGGTAACACCTTGTTTCTTAATGTACCTTAATGTAGCATTTACCAAATCATCAGGAATAGACAAAACAAGCTGTTGTTTAAGATTCACATCTCCAACTCCCAACTGATAATATTTAAAAAAATACACGTTGATAGTGTTTATCTAGATCTATTTTGTTAAGAGTACAACATTTCAGTTGGAAGAATTCCAATCGGACAGTTTCAGTGTGATCTGTTGTATTACCAATAAACTCATTCTCTATGAAACATAGAGCATTAGCAATGAAATTCATCTGGTGAAATTGTATCTTCTCATATTCAGAAATTCAAAGCCACCATTCCCGCAAGGTTCCCATAAACCTTGTTGTTAGTTCTTTTAAAATTTATGAAAGAGAAGATCTCACTTGTTGCTTATTTTTCGTTCATGCTAGAATTTCAAGTAATCTGGTTATGTGCTGATTATGAGAAACATCGTCCATGGAGAACTAAGGACCATTGTTAGACTTTGATTTTGTATCTTTTAGTTGGGGAGGTGTGCCATCAATAACTTCTTCATCTACTTCTTCGACATAAGGCTCATGAGCGGGGTCAGCCATTCTTATTGTCCGAATAGAACCAATGACTGATTCTGCAGTGGCAATAGAAAAGGCGAATGATTTGGTGTAAGCATTACTTTGACTATCAGTAACATCTTCAGAGAAAAAAAGATCTTTAGATGAAACATAATCGTATTTATAGGGACCGAATCATTCTGGGATTAGGAGTTTGAACCATAAATTGATAAGGATCTTGGGAATCTTCGAAAAGATGACTGGGTAGAGTGGATTATGGCTCTTTCCCTGGCCTATGTGAGGCTGGAGGTGTAGTGGAAGGCGTTGTAATAGGAGGGCTAGGTTCTAAAACAACAATGGTTTTTTTCTCATGAAGCTTTGGTTTTATCGTCTAAGCATAAAACATCTTTTGGAAATTTTCATGCTACAAGAGAATAGGATCAACATTAGGTTGAATAGGTATAGGAGGTGGAACAGTCATTTCTGGTAATGGAAGAGTACTAGTAAAAGCAAAATGGTTAAAAGGAGTGTGAACATGAAGATCTCTCTCTATTTATTGTAACTAATGTTTCAATTTCACAATCTCTTCTTGCTTCTGCTTAAATATTAGCCCAGATATGTGGGCTTGGATCATGTGCGTCAATTCATTATAAAGACTCAGAATCTGCTTCTGTAACCTGTGCATAAACTCTTGTTGAAGAGAAAGTTGAGTCTTAATGTTTACTTCAACATCATTCACCTTGTTTGAAACATGATCTACCTTTTTCTCAATTCTGTTGAGAATAGAATTCTGGGGAATAGCATTTTCGATTTGCCAATTAAGGACAAATTCTCCTACAGTGATATCTCTCGGTCTTTTTTGTGCATCTGGACCAGGAGAACGAATATAAGGAGTTCTCTTAATTTGTTTTTCCTAATCTACCAAACTTTATTGTAAGGTTGGAAAATCTCCTTCAGATGGTTGAAATATACATGCTGGTGGGATTAGTGGTAGTGAAGGAGGAGGAGAATAAACCTCTTTTGGTTTCCATTTCTACTAATGCTTTTGGAGCCATTTGAGACCTTCATTGTAAATAGGAAATGGAGGAGCTGGATCAGGAGGTGATGGTTTTGGTTTTTCTAGTGGAGGATCATCCCAGTCAGGATGTGTGCGTGTAGGCAATTTTGATATGAAGGACTCTGGTTCAGAATAGACGACTGCAAAGTGATATTTGCCAAAGTGTTGTCTAACAGACCAACAGATGGGTCATCTCTATCATCATACTTTTTTCCATATTTTATCCACAATCTTCTTTTTCTTTGAAAGAGAATCATCTTCCCAAAGGTACTCAGCATCATTTAGATAGTCATCACAAGTACAGTCAACGTCAAGAACTTTGTAATTGTTTTGATACATCTGGTAAATGGATCTTCCTACTGCATCAAATCTCGCTATCTGTAAAACAACAAATCAAGATAAACTTATTTATATATTTGGCTAATTCACTTTTTCTCCTCTATTTTCTTATTTTATGATTCACTCAATCTCTTTTCAATATCTCTCTTTAATATTCGGTCTTACTAAATCTGATTTTCTTAGATTTTATTCTTTTCAAATTTCTTCAAATCCACTTGAAGTTCACTTATTGTTTTTCTTCTTTTCAAATTTTTCCAATTTCTCACTTCATGTTCGATCCTTGAAATAGAATCTTTTCAAATTTCTTCAAAACTCTCTGTGCAATTCGCTAACATGTTAAACCATTAATTCCGATAGTGACTTTATCAATTTTTCAATTTTTGCTCTTATATTTTTTATTATTTTTCTGTTATGCGAATGATATCAGAAATAATAAGTTTTTCCTCTATTGATGTCATTTTGTTGCGAGACGTGGGTCTATGAAGCAATAACAGCTAAAGAAGACAATGTCGGTATGTTTTTTGGGATTGCTGATAGAGATGCAAGTAGATGGACCAAAAATTATTTTTTTGTATGGTGATGACTTTGAAATTAAATGGTTATGATGGAATCACGGGTCATATTTTCATTCGTAGTTATAGGTTCAGATCTATATCTGTTTTGTATTTTAGTATGAATTTTTGCTTGTTCTAATAATAATAATAATATGTAAAACTTATGCAATATATAAGTAACATATAATTTACATATATTTCGTAATTGTTTTATTTTTATTTCAAATTTGAGTCCAATTGAAGAAAATAATATTTATCACATTTTATCATTATTCACGTATGCATATAATATACATATAGTCTTCATACAACCAAGATATGAAATTAAGATTATATGTTTGCTAAATTTGTTGTTATTTTAAAAATATAACTTAGATAATTTTTTAATTCATACCTTTACATATACTCTATATATACTACACATATAATTTCGTACAGCAGCAATCTATAATCCCATCGATTTACTATTTTTTAATAATATAATTATAAATTTTTTACTAATCATATACTATATTCTACTATGTATATGTACATGTACCACAATATGTAATTTATATAATATTTAAATAATTTTAGATGTATAATATTTTGTAAAATTAAATATATACTAGCGTTAACTCAACGCCCGCTGAAAACCCTACTTATTACTGTCCCTGGACACTGCTTACATTTTGGTCATTTACTTCTGCAATTTTGTGTTCCTCTGGTTTTTTCTTTTCCTTTCCTTTTTCTTCTGATACAGACCTTAGTTCGTCACTCCCACAGTGCCAAAGTAATGTATTTGTGCGCTCCTCATTTTGTTCCCATTAAGTTCCCACAACTATATAGCTCTAAGGTCAGTGTTCCTAGAAAAAATTGAGCAAATTCCATACGAAGTGTTGCTCTGATTTTTCTCTTACAAAAATTTTGGGTTCCTGCAGTCTCTGAGATCGTTTGGTTTAACTAGAAGGGATTTGAAAATTTCAGCGGTTGCTTCGATGGTTGATGACGCGGCCAATTATATCCCAGCAGCTCCTATTTTAATCCCAGAAGGGCCGTGGAAGGAGGTCACCCATCTTGCTTTTCCCATTTCTTATTTTGATTTAGTTACTTTTGTGATGAAAGACTTCTGCTTTTGATAGTTGCATAATCTTACTAAGTGGGATTGTGTAAAACTAGTTGTTGAATTCTAAGCGCCTTCCTTTATCATTGGTTACGCAAATATTTTTATTTTTGTTTTTTGCTAGTTTTGATGGGTAAAATGAATTTTTTTTTACCTAACACTTTGACACTTCCATCAAAATGTTACAAAATTTTTGTTTTATATCAATTTAATACTACATTTTTTTAATTTTTTTTCAAAATAATATTTACAGCAGAAGCACACTGAAAATACACGTGTATTTTGGTCTTTACATTTTTACAATTTTATTTCAAAATAATATTTATGGTAGAATTTGTTTGTTGTACACACTGAAAATACACGTATTTTGATCTTTACACATATGAGTTGGTAATATATGACATTTTTATCTAAAGTAACATGTGATTAGGAGTGGGCAAAAATAAACCGAAACTAAAAACTGAACTGAACCGTTTTGAATTCGGTCGATTCGGTTAAATTTATTCAGTTTGGTTCGGTTGAAAATATTGAAAAACTGATTAAACCGAACTGACCGAACTTTTTTATGCATATATATTTGGGAAATTTACACGTTTCATCGAAAGTGGAAAGTTTTTTTCAATTATATCGGTAAAAATTCTGTGTTTTCAATCCTATATTGTGCATTTTTATTTTTACTAGTTTTTCATTTTTTTTTTCAAATATTAGATTTTATTGTGTATTTAATATATTTTTTATTTAATTAAGACAAAAAATGATCATTTTTCACATTCTAAACATAAATTAATAATTTTATTAACTTACATGACTACTATTAATCTTTATGCATGCATTTGTTTCTAATCATTTCTTAATTAAATTAATTAGCAAAAAAATATGTAAAATTGAATTTAATTAACTTAATTACCAGAGTAAACCTTAAACAAACCTTTGCAACAAAAAAATGTAAACTTGTATTTAATTAACTTAATTAAAGTTATTTACTTTAGTAAACTTTTGATAAATCTTTAGTAATTTTTAGTTGAGATATTGACTTGATGTAGAGTAAACTTTGAGTAAATTTTAGGTAAATCTTAGATACATCTTGGGTAAACTTTATATAACTTCAATTTCGATTAATTTTGCTGTAAACATTAGGTAAATTTCGGGTATAACTTGAGTAAATCTTTGATAAATTTTTTGTAACTTCAATTTTCATTAACTTTGTGGTAAACTTTAGTAAACTTTGGGTAAATTTCGGGTAAATTTCGGGTAATTTTTGGGTAAATTTTGAGTAAACTTTGTGTAACTTTAATTTTTATTAATTTTATGGTAAATATTTTATAAATTTTGGTTATAACTTGATAAGTAAATATTTGATAAACTTTTTGTAACTTCAATTTTCATTAATTTGTGGTAAATCTCGGGTAAATCTTGGGGAAACCTTGAGTAAACCTTATATAAATGTTGGGTAAATGTTGGGTGAACTTTATGTAATTTCAACTTTTCTTAATTTTCTTGTTAACATTTGGTAATCTTTAAGTAAATTTTTGATAAACTTTTTGTAACTTAAATTTTCATTAATTTTGTGGTAAATCTTGGTAAATTTTGAGTGAACTTTGAGCAATTTTTAGATAAACCTTGGTAAATCTTAAGTAAATATTGTGTAACTTCAACTTTCATTAATTTTCTAGTAAACATTAGATAAATCCTGGGTATAACTTGAGTAAACTTTAAATGAATTTTTAATAAACCTTTTGTAACTTCAATTTTCATTAATTTTGTGGTCAACATCGGGTAAATCTTGAGTAAACTTTGTATGAATCTTGGATGAATATTGGGTGAACCTTATGTAACTTTAATTTTCATTAATTTTCTTGTAAACATTTAGTAAATTTCGGATATAACTTGAGTAAGTTTTACGTAAATCTTTTATAATCATTTTGTAACTTCAATTTTCATTAATTTTGAAGTAAACCTTAGGTAAATATTAGGTAATTCTTGGATAAATCTTGGTAAATCTTGAGTAAATCTCGCGTTACTCGAACTTTCATTAATTTTCTAATAAACATTGGGTAAATCTTGGGTATAACTTGAGTAAATCTTAATTAAATCTTGGATAAATCTTTTGTAACACAATTTTCATTAATTTTCGAATAAGTCTCGGGTAAACTTGATTAAATTAAATTTAAATCGAATATAAGGTTGGAATCTAACTTGATTTTGCTAAAAATCGTCTCTTTTTTATCATATCTTAAAGGCTCATCAGATTCCAGCTTTAGTGCCTTAAAAACCCAAAGGCAGACACTGTCACAAAGGCATGCACCTTGGTGCTAGTTATTTGTTTTTTTTTTTTTAGTGGGGAAATTTAAACTATTGATTATAAATTGAAAATAACTCTTAGTAGGTTTTACCACACCTAATTATTTCCAAAACAAACAATAAAAAAGAAAAAAAAAAGGTTAGGGCAAGGAAAATATTTGTTCTATTCTTTACAAAGACAATTTGAACAACACAATTTAGGTGCAAAACTGATTGTACTTTGCTATGATAATTCATAATTGATAAGTGTTATAACTTATTAAATACATTATTAGTAAGCTTAGGATCCTTCTGTGTTTAGTAAACCTAAGAGCCTTGTGTTTAGGATATCAAAACTGAATTAAGTTTTTTTTTTCCTTTGTGTATGCGTTTTTATTTTGTTGTTATGACTTATATGTTTTAAGTTTTAATATTTATAATATTATATCATCTTGCTAGTAGTCTAATAGTAAAATTTATAATTTTTTTCAATTATTTTTTATTTTTGTACCTCATGTTACTTAGGCGTGCATCTAGGCTCCAGGACCCCTTAGCACCTTAGTGCGCCTTTAATAACTATGATTAGATAAGGATAACATCTTTTTTGATGTGGTATATGAGAGAGGACGGTTAATAATCAGCAATAAACATTTAGAAGTTGTGAATTTGTTATTCTTTATGATTTTCAATTATAAATGGTAGATTTTGAGTTTATTTTGTGTGTCGCATATGACCAATCTTCAGATTTATAGGTTGACCACTAGTCACAGCTAATTCGCAACTTGTAATTGTGTTTGTGGTGGTTTCGTGTGATATTTTGCTAAGTTTGAAAAACCAAATATTGATTTTCGGTAATTTTGAAAAAAACTTTGATGGCTAGTAAACTTATAAATATATGCGCGCCTTTTGTTATTTATGTAAAATTCCTCTCTTTTTTTTATAAATTTTATAGTAATTAATTCTAATTTTTATGCGAAATAAAAAAAATATAGTTTATAATAATTAGTTTGTTATATGATAGTTGATAAAATTATGATCTATGACAATTTATTTCAATTTGTGTTAACTAATGTTAATTTTATGGTAATTAATAAAATTATGATAATTGATTTTAATTCACGTTAATTTACAAAATTTTAATTTTAGTTTATAATATTATAGTAATTGATTTTAATTTCTATTAATGGATAAAGTTTTTATAATTGATTTTAATTTTTTATAATTTGATAAAATATGGTAATAATAATAATTTATATTAATTAAATTAATTTACAAAACCGGTTAAACTGAACCGAATCAAACCGAAATATTTTAGTTTGGTTTTTGCACATCCGTACATGTGATGACATGATACGTGTATTTCCAATGTCTACATCATACGAATTTTACCGTAAATATTGTTTTGAAAAATTGATACAAAACAAAGATTTGGTACCACTTTGATAAAGTGCCAAAGTTTTGGTAAAAAAATTCATTTTACCCTAGTTTTGTCCTATTTGAGCTTATTGAAATAAACAAGTCAGTCGATATCCATAAGTTACAGAGAACAAATTTGTATTGTTGAATGGTTTATGGGTGTGTTTGTTTGGTTTATAATTTACTGAGTTTTTAGATTGTATATGTAGATTCCTGGGGGAGTTACTGCTGCAAGGGGATTCAAAGCTGCTGGAATCTATGGGGGATTACGTGCCAAAGGAGAAAAACCTGATCTTGCACTTGTCACTTGTGATGTTGATGCTGTAGCTGCAGGTGGCTATTCTTTTGGTGCATTTGAGGCACTGTTGTCAATTCTTTTTAAGATTTTAGATTTATAAATAGATTACAATTATATAACTCAGCAGGATAAGTTTTATAAACTTCAGTTCTTAGGTGATGTATTATTATTGTATCAACATACAAAGAATAGTTTCATTATAATTATATTTCATGCTCTTATGTATTTTGCATTTTTTTTAAATGCAGGGGCATTTACTACGAATATGGTTGCTGCGGCACCTGTCCTGTATTGTAAAAGTGCTTTAGATATTTCCAAAATGGTATGTTAGTGCTGGATATAATTCTTCATTGCTTTTATGCAATTGTTTCTCTATCAAATGAACAATAACCTTGTAAATTTTTTTATAGATTAAACTCTGATTGCTCAATTCTGCATCAGGCACGTGCAGTTTTAATAAACGCTGGTCAAGCAAATGCAGCAACGGTAAGTTTTGATGCAGTTACTTTGCTTTTCCATGTACAGAGGAAATGGAATCCTTGGTGTGAATTGATACCTCTTCTCTGTCTAATTGCAGTTTGATACTAATAAATGATTATTATTTACCCGTCCTTGTCTAAAACTTGAAATTCCTTTAGTTAACCTTCTAAATCGTTGATAAGAGTAAAAAGTCTTGCATGGCTAAAATGCCTTCCTATGATGTACAGGGTGATGCTGGTTACCAGGATGTGCTAGAATGTGCTGATGCCCTTGCTATGGTATGATCTTAATATTTGTACGTGCCAACCTCATCTTGATCATCTGTTGTGTAATTTTGTTTGCTTGTCCATTTTCATTATTCCAGATACTTAGAGTGAAGAGAGAGGAAGTGCTAATTGAATCTACCGGTGTAATTGGTCAGAGAATAAAAAAGGTAAGTGATGTATTTAATATTTATGCCATATATTTTCTGCTTGTTGTGTTGTTTGTATTTACATAAAATTCACATTTGATGATTGCATTTGCAGGAATCTCTTCTAAATGCACTCCCAAAATTAGTTAATTCTCTCACATCGTCCATTGAAGGGTAATTCTCATGTTTATGTAGATTTAGTTTATCAATTTGATAATTTTCTATCTCATATTTCCCTTTTTTCTTCCAACAAGTATTATGACAGCTTCAAGTAATCTCTGCAAGCGGCCATACTTTGATTTTCTTGTGCAGGTCAGGTTCTGCTGCAGTGGCAATCACAACTACGGACCTTGTGAGCAAGAGTGTAGCAATTGAGTCCCTGGTATGGACAATGTAGTCTTTTATGTAGCCTGTATGCATGACATCGTCTTTGATTTCTATCGCTTGAACTTGTTATGCATGATGCTTCTGTGGCTTTCTTAATCTATTTCCTTGTTAAACCGGGGCTTTATATATATAATGGATCATCATTATAGAGACAACCGATACCCATTACTTGAATGCCAGCATACAACCCCAGAAAGAGGGAGAATACTTTGATGGAAATGATGGAAATTAATAACTTATAGTTATATTCTAGTCCACTCAGATGACCTCTGGTTGAACTCTGAAGAACATCTATATGTCAAAAGTAGCGCTTCTGATTTAGAGAATTTAATTAAAATTTGCTGCAAACAGATACTTCAATTTATAGTTTGTTACTGTATCAGGTTGGAGGCACCCATATAAAAATTGGGGGAATGGCCAAAGGTTCTGGGATGATCCACCCAAATATGGCCACTATGCTCGGCGTATTCTTCTACTTCACTCTTAATTTCAATGATTGTGCATACTTATTCCAAGGTCCAACTTTAATAGTTCTGTCGTTTCAGGTAATAACGACTGATGCCCTTGTTGAAAGTGATGTTTGGAGAAAGATGGTGCAAATCGCTGTTAATCGGAGTTTCAACCAGATAACTGTACGTTTCACTATTGCTTTCATCCCATCTGTTAGTAAAGGCCTAGTTTTGGTTTCTGACCAGGTCTCTTTTACATGGAAGGTTTTCTGCATTTTTGGTGTGACGATACCTAAAATTCTCTCTTCTATGGAGTGTATCGATTTGTTTTTCTACCTTATGTTTCTATCCTGCTTAAACTATAATTTCTTATTAACAGATGTTCATTCTACATACATTCTCTTCCTTTATATGAAAAATATATTGAGACTCGAGAGATACTTGCTGACGACATATAGGGTGCAATATTTTTCTTCATTGAATCATTTGGTTAATCACCACCTTGTGGTATTATGTATATTTTGCTCGTTCATATTTATTTTGCCACAGGTAGATGGAGATACTAGTACCAATGATACAGTTATCGCTTTGGCTAGTGGTTTATCTGGATCAACCTCAATATCATCTATCCACTGCAATGAGGCTATACAACTTCAAGCATGCCTTGATGCTGTAAGCTTGGCTGCCATTTGTTCTTCTATTCATCATTTACTGTCCCTAAAGATATTTCAATTATTGACTAATAACTAATGGTAATCCAGATTATGATCCTTCTGAAATAATCTTCTACTCAAGCATCGGCACTTTATTTGCGAGTTGTTTCACTAGATAGGAAAATTTATTTGGCGGTGCCAACTTAGCTGATATGTATCTTTTTTTTTTCTCCTGATTTAATTAGCTGATATTAAATTATTATTTGAATCTTTCTTCTGCTAAATGATTCGCCCATATAGTTACATATCTAAACTCGCCCTTGCTACCTACTTGTTTATGTGGTAGCATTTGATCAACTTCTTTTAACAGGGCCACAGCTTGCTCTGTGATTATTTCAATCAGGCTTGGCACTTTATTTACTAGTTTTTTGGTCAGATTTTTAACTTCTGCTAATTTTCTGACCATCCTGACATCAGGTTATGCAAGGTCTTGCCAAATCAATAGCTTGGGATGGAGAAGGAGCTACATGCCTTATTGAGGTTGCTTCTTCATGTTAAAGAGTTTTCATACTTAAATGTGACGAATTCTTTACTATAGGTTTTCGTCACTCAGTTTAAGGCAGACACTAGCAAAATTAGAGAACTCCAACAATTCATTTAGAATTGTGTTGGATGTGTTAAGTAATACAAAAGTAACAAAACCAAGTTTGAGCAAATATTACAAATCCTACCTGTATTGTAATGTATATTTTACCAATAAAATAACTAGGAAATATATTTAAGCACTTAATTTACAACCTAATCCATTCTACTACATTGAAATTTTCAGCTAATTGTGACTTTGGTCCTCTAGGTTACAGTAACAGGGGCAGAAAGTGAGGTGAAGGCAGCAAAGATTGCACGCTCTGTTGCATCTTCCTCACTTGTCAAGGCATAAATCAGAACACATCCATTTGATGATTCAGCTTAACTGTATCTAATTTGCTGTAAATGATGCTGGCAGGCTGCTGTATATGGCAGAGATCCAAATTGGGGACGCATTGCTGCTGCTGCTGGTTATTCTGGGATTCCTTTTGACCAGAACAAACTCCGCATTATGCTTGGGGATATTTTGCTGATGGATAATGGGCAACCACTTGCATTTGATAGGTGAGCATTAGGTTATGGTAACAGGACATTCTGCAAATTATATCCTTTTCAGTACAGTATCATATATTTATCGTTTTCTTCAACATATTAATTGTGCTTTATTGTAATTAATTATTGATAAATGGTGTTTTCCAGGGTTGCAGCCAGTAACCATCTCAGAAAGGCGGGTGAGACCCATGGATCTGTTGGAATTTACATTTCTGTTGGTAAGCTTTCTGAATTTGTCGGAAGCTTTTTCTGCTTTAAGTATATTTATGGGCTGCATAACACTCTTTAAGGATCCTCAGCAAGTGTCAACTCAAATTCTCCTCATTATCAATACTCAATTAGAAACTGAAGCTACATTTGTAGCAGATGAGTGCAATTGCACTCGTTACAGAAGTCATACATTTGACCTGTAGTTAAGCCAATGGGGCCGTGATTCTCCATGTACTTAAATAGATAGCTATAAGTAGATGTTGGTTGATCAATAAGATTATGCATCCTCAGACATCTAACTTGTAGGCGTGGGTCATCTTGGCAGGTGATGGATTAGGAAGTGGACAGGCATGGGGCTGTGACTTAAGTTATGATTATGTGAAAATAAATGCCGAGTACACTACATAACACCATATTTCACTGTATTTCAATAAACATTTCAGTATAATCGAACTTTTGAGCAAACGTAACTCAAAAGATTCAGTAACATGTTTAAGGTTTAATTACTAACAACCTTATTTTTTCTCCTTGTCCATCTTGAATAAGTAAATGTTACTAATGAAAGGTCGGGATATCTTGTTGGATAGCCTATCATACCCAAGGTTCTTTTTAACACTAAATAATTTTTTATTTATTTATTTTTTATCACGATGAATCTTTAAACAATGACATTCATACCTAAAATGCAATAAGATGTTTAGAAATTCGATATCAATTTAAAGTCAAACTGTGATTAATTGTGTTGCAGTCAAGCACCAGAAAACCAACAGAACTTGTATAGTAGCATCGACAAAATAAGACGAATTCTTTGGTTGTAGTGCATCAGAACTGAAGCTTCACGTCATATTATTTATTCACAATAGCTTCGGAGTAGATGCAGGATGAAGATGCGAGTTCACAATGCCTCAGCAACAGAGCAGTGAAACCTTGTGGGAGAATTTTTAAGAAAGCTACTCCCACAATAGTCTGGACTACCAACATGAAATTCACTAAGGTCATAGGATGTGTCCACCAATGCCTCGCAAGTATTCAGAATTTTATGAGACTTTGCAGACTTCCCCCCAGTTCTGCGAAGTTGCTTCTTATCTTTACCACCCGCTCCTCCTCTTGAATTGCCATTCTGTCCTTTCTTTCCACCTTTCTTGTGATTGTTGCTATATTTGTCCCTGTCTCTCCTAGACTTCTTCTGTTTGCCTTTGACAGTGTGGGATAATGAATTAGGAATCGGGTCATATACATCTGGTGCCCATTTCACAGTCAATCTCCTCGGGGATGCACCTAGTTTTTCTCGGGTACCTTTCATAGCAGACACAAGCTTCAAAGAAAAACAATCAAGTTATCATTTATCATTAATAAAATCCTAAAACCCATCACTAGAATCTCCATTCAAATCTTCATCATTAACATGTTAAAGACAGAAGGTTGCAGGTTGGCAGTAGCTATACTTTTTTTAGGAAAAAAAAAAAAAAAAAAAAATGAACTCTCTCTTTGCTGGAACGAGGCAATGGCACCTGTTTGGTCTATTGTTTTAAATGTAAAAAGACCCTAAAAGAATCCTAATATAACTCAAAATTACAATAGGACGCTTAAAGTCTGACTTTGACTATAATACCCTTTAAATTAAAAAAAGAAAAGGCTGCTGGGACTATCTGAACATGAAACAGAGTAGGGTTAAGAGATTTCAATTAGGTGCAAAAAGAGGTGCCTGCCTGGCATGTTCAAAGGTGCTGGGGGCAGCCAGCACCTGGCCTGTGCGCTTAGGCAATCGCCCCTTGCGCCTTTGACAACACTGGGCACTATACTTTCAGTCCCTTGCACTTGACAAGGAAACCCAGTCATATATTAATAGGACTGAAATGACTTACGGCAAGACAAGATTCCACTCATATCCTTTAGGTAAATATATCATTACAACATTTGTTTTTAAGGAAACTTATCAAGAACATATCCTAACAATATTTGCCTCCAGTAATTTAAATACCAATAAAAGAAATCAGAGGATGACAAAAGTAACATTAAATAAAGCATTCATGCATATATCATGAGAATCTTCGCCTGAGGTAATTTAAGGGAAAAACAAGTAAAAGATATCGGCAGATGCCGCAGGTGACATGAACAGAAGGCTTACTGGCAAAGTGGCTACTGGCGAAGTAGGCTGCTCAAAGAACAGCACCTGCAGTGCTGTCTCAGGATCATCTTCAGGGCATGGAACTGTTGCAGAATTTTTCAAGTTCTTTACAACAAGTTCAGGCCCATCTGGTTCAAGCTCTTCAGATCCCTCTGCATCAAAATTATCATCTAATGGAGACACATATGTTTCTTGAATATCTTCCACATGCACAAACTTGCGAAAATTGTTTTCAATATCATGTACCAGAATATCACCCACACCCCGCCAACCAGAGCTAATGTCCATAAAAAACAACAGCAAACTGCAAAACAATAAAATCAGCATTCTATGAAACATTCCAGATAAAACAGACCGATTCCCATTTCTAAGGGGATGGGCACCATATATAACTATATAAGACATATCAAGTTAGTTTCTTTTGAATTCATCCATCATGAATAAATCATTCACCACTAGCAAGAGAACTAATGCAATGCAAATTGACATCGGTGTAGCCAATTGCAACAATTCACAGAGATCATAACAAAGTCAACAGTTTCTTCAAATTCATCAATCATTACTAAATCACCCACCACTAGCAAGTCAACAGAAAACAAATGCATTGCAGATCGATATAGCTTTAGCCAATCACAACAATTCGCGCAGATCATAACATACTACACAAACCACACTACAGATAATTCGTTAACACTAAATAAAAGTGCAATATTCGCGCATTCCAGCCAACAAAATCCACTAACAAGATTACCTGTTCTGCTGTGCATTCATCAAATTCCACAGGCATTTCTTTTCATTGATTAAATATGACACAGATAACACTGATAAACCGGGCTACTGAATATAATCTACGGTTAAAGGCAATCAACAAAAAAAAAAAAAAAACCCGTACCTCTTATCTCGCTTAGAAAACCTCTAATCAACTCCAACAAAATCCTCCAAACGCGATCTAAGATCTCCGATTTTTCGATAAATTGCAGCTATATCGTAGAAACCCAGGAAATAGAAGAAAAAACCAAGACAAGAACGGCAGAAAAGAAAAACAGATTGAAATAAAAACCAAATGTTAACTAAGATTACCGCGCCTATCACTTTTCTCAAGCTGTTTCAAACGATGAGAACATAATCCGACATGGAAGAGATTCAAAGAAGGAACCAAAGGAAGCAAAAGAACTTGTATGGGTATCGAAGGCATTATCTCGCTTCTGCTCTTCGAAAACCCTCAAAACCCCTTTCCGATTCCGTATCAAACCCTACCTTAATTATTATTCGCCTACTCAAAACCCTAATGAATCTTTTTCTCAGTCTTCGATCATAAAACATAAGAAAATTTCAGAATCTCATTAAACAATCAGAAAAAGCGGATCAAGGAAGCGAATTCATTAAAGACAGGCGAAGGATAAAACTGAAGATCAGAAACCAAAGAAATAAAGAGAGTTTTGGATCAAACGGACGTATAAAATGACACAGATAAGGAGAAGGGTTAAATAGGAGTACAAAAATAGAGGGTCAATAGATCCAAGGGCAATTAATGTGCCGGTTTCTGAGATCAAATCAGGAACGTCCACGTCTTTATCAATTTTTCATTTTTAATTTAATACTGTGTATTAGATATTTTTCCCGTTGACTAGAGTTCCTTAACAGCCGGTTTCGTATATCTAACTAATTAATATGCAAACACAGCAAATTAAAATAAATAATATGGCCATATGAACAGCTGAGCTTCCTCACCGCTCTCGAATCCAAGACGTAATAATAATAATAATATAATTCAAGGGATATAGCTTTTATCTGCTATTAATAGAAAATATAGCTTTTATCTGCTATTAATAGAATTAGTTTTAGTCGATTGATATAAATTAAATTAATAATATTATGCTGATAAAAAAAAGGAAAATATATAGAATAAAACAAGTAATTGTACATCGCTACAGACAATTTTTCTATGCAAAATAATTTTAAAATATTATAATTTTTTACTCAAATAAATATAATATTGTAAATACAAAAATATAAGTTATATATATAAATATATATCATATTTATTTTAAGGTTTAAGATTATTTAAAAGAAATAATAGATGCAAGTGTATTATAATTGCCAACGGACCAATAATTATATATATTTTAGTATTTGATATTTTCTTTTTATTTTATATTTTTGTGTGAAACGTGATATATATAAGAAAAAATAGTATATTTTATATATATATATATATTAATCTTTACTTTTTTATATAAATAATGATAATCAAATTATAAAAAATATACTAATAAGAAAGAATTAAAGAAACAAAAAATAAGAGAAAATTTAACAGAAAGCGGCATTTTAAAAGTTTTTTTTCAAAATTATCGATGAGAATTCTGTGTTTTCATCTCTAAACTCTCATTTTTCATTTTATTGATTTTTTACTTCTTTTCTTCAAAAGTGCGAATTTTTAGCATTAAT